>AP025065.1:1921936-2012698 GCA_036186865.1 Eustoma russellianum
TAACAGCTACCACAGTGCAATTGGCATGGCGCCATTTGAAGCGTTATATGGGCGTAAGTGCAGGTCTCCGGTCTGTTGGGACGAAGTTGGAGAAAGAACAATCACTGCACCTGAGTTGGTTGAACAGACGGTTGAAAAGGTGAAACTGATAAGAGAGAAACTCAAAGTGGCTCAAGATCGCAGTAAGAGTTGGGCTGACACCAAGAGGCGACCCTTGGAGTTCAAGGAAGGTGAGAAGGTTTTATTTACGAGTCTCACCAACCAAGGGAGTTGCAAGATTCGGAATTAAGGGCAAGTTAAGCCCCAGATATATTGGACCTTATGAAGTGCTTGGCAAGGTTGGGGAAAGAGCATACCGATTAGCCTTGCCTCCGAGCTTATCCCAAGTCCATAACGTATTTCATGTATCTCAACTAAGGAAATATGTATCGGACCCGAGCCATATCCTTGAAGCTCAACCGTTGGAGGTGAGAGAAGATATCACTTACGAAGAACATCCAATAAAGATTGTGGACAGAAAAGATCAAGTCCTACACCGACGCGTCATTCCGTATGTCAAGGTTCAGTGGAGTAACCATACGGAGCGTGAAGCCACGTGGGAGCTTGAGGAGCAAATGAAAGAGCTGTATCCACACATTTTCCAATAAGGTACGCCAGTTTCGAGGACGAAACTTTTTGTAAGGGGGGTGGAATGTTATGTCCCGCACCCTCCGTAAGATAATTAAGAGACAAAGAAGGAATTAAATGAGATTAATGATGGTCAACAGTAATGAATTACGAATTAAATAATAGGGTTAATGAGAATTAAATGAAGGGTTAAATATTAGAAATTAATTTGTATTTAATTTTAGAATTAAATATTAGGATTTATCCTTTAAGATAAATAAGATAATAGATATAATTTAGAAACTCCAAACTTTCCCCTTCCCATATAAAAACTGACGGAACGTCAGTTTTCTCATTTTCAGAGAACAACCGACGCTCCATCTCCTCTTAGGCGATATCCTCTCCATTGCAACCCTAGGGAGAAATTCTTCAAGAACCAATCCAATCTACATTTGTTCTTCAATCCGCTTCCGACTAATCAAAGGCAAGTAACTTTCTTATAAGTTCCTGCGATTTGTGAAAGAAAAATGGCCTATTTTGATATCAAATTGGATCACCATGCAGTAGATTCGTTTTTGTGATTCTTTGTTTATGATTTATGTGTTTTGGTTGCGAGTTTTGGCCGCTGTATATGAAAAGGCATTGCCGTTGTTGTTGATTATGTGGAATCCTGCAAATCCCTACCCGTAAACCCGTTCGATGTGCCTTCATTGTTGGATATGGTTGGGAATGGGAAAAGGTGGGATCTTTCGGGTTGTTTTGATGATTGGTGTGCGTTCTAGGCTTGAATGCGTGATGAGTTTGTGGAGGTTTTGCATTGATGAGATAAGCATGGACTATTAGCGCAGTTAGGCTTGGAATGAGGGGAAGGAAATTGGGGAAAACGTTGGTTGAGGATTGCATCTTCTGCAGCAATTCGAAGAACAAAGTTCACAGGAAACGCTGACATCGATCGATCGATGTCAGAGATCGATGTCCTCTGAAGGACATCGATCGATCGATGTATAGGTGAGCTGAGAGATCGATGTCCCCTGACGGACATCGATCGATCGAAGTAAGGGAAGACTGAGAGATCGATGTCCCCTGTTGGACATCGATCGATCGATGTATAAGAGGCTGAGAGATCGATGTACTCTGATGGACATCGATCGATCGATGTGAGGGTATGATGTCACATCGATCGATCGAAGTAAAGGGATGATGTCCATCAGTTTTGTGGGGAAATAGAAGAAGGAAGAGGGAAGTTCGGGGAGTCTTTGGGTGACCTTAGAGACTTCTTAAGATCTGATTAAAGGTAGTCTAAGTCTCGGGAACATGACTTAGGATGGTGAATCAATTTGGAGAGTTCGAAAGGGGTTTTCGAATCGGATTTCAATGAAAATGACTTAGGAGGGTTAGGAGGTGAACGCACAAGGTGTTTGGGAGTTCAATGAAGGATGGTTAGGGATACTTGCCTTAGGTTGTGAACCTTAGAGTCAATACTAAGTGTTGTCGTGATGGTGGAAGCCTAAGTTATGATGTGTAAGTTAGTGAAAACTTGTGTGTGCTTATACTTGCGCATGTGTACATGAACTACTTATGTGAATTGCATACGAGAATGAGAAATGAGAATGAAACGAGGAGTCTTGCATCATGGCACTTGCATTTGCATTTTGATTAAAAAAGAAAGGTGCTTCGGCACAGATTTGCGAAGGTGACCTACAGTGTTAACCGGGATGGAAATTTAAGCCGGGGTGCATTGCAGGGCACAAAAGACTGTAACGTAAACCGGGATGGAAATATAAGTCGGGGTGCGTTACAGGGTATAAAGTTGTCTGTAATGCTAATCGGGATGGAAATATAAGCCGAGGTGCATTACAGGGTATAAAGTTGGCTGTAACGTAAACCGGGATGGAAATATAAGCCGGGGCGCGTTACAGGGTATAAAGTTATGTGATGTGACCGGACATTATGACATGCATTGCACTGTTTTAAAAGAGAAAGTGTTCATGCATATGTGAATGTGTAGTGTAGTGTATATTTTGACATGCATCACGAGAGTCAATGTGGTACGAATGTGAGTGGTATTTGATTGCCAATGAAGTGTTATTTGCGCGTAAATTGCAGTACTTGCTTTATTACGTTACTCGCTTATATACTTGAAAGCTTACAAGACATGTGCCCCACAATTCCCTTGGATTATATATTACTCATGTCTTGCCATGTGTTGATCCCGTATGTCTTATAAGCGGGTTACTTGCTAGCGTTTTTCGCCAAGGGTACTGCCTTTGTGTTACAGGAGAACCTGAGTATGACATGATCTTTATTGAGGATGACGGCGAGTGGGCTGAATGGAATACTTAGAGACATACTGGGGAATAGTTGAGGCTGTTGACATTTTTCTTCAGTTCTTTCATTCGTTTGAGGATTTAGTTGGCTTTTCTGATACTCTGTTGTAATTACTTTATATGTTGAGATTCGAATTTGATAATTTAAGTTCGTGAGATATGTTTCCGCACTTATTTCTCTAACGTCATTGATGATGTGTAATCGAGAGATGAGACGTCTTGTAGTCTTCTCAGTAAGCTACGACGGGTGTACCGGTTCGGATTCGCTGTCCGGGTCCGGGCGCTACATGAATTATCCTAAATTATAATAATACGTTATTTCTTGCCGTGCCAAGTTAACTTTGAAAAGAATAATTATGTTTGTAATGCCTATATTGTATATTACTCGCCTGCAAATTTGCTTGGAATGGAAGCCTCCTAGATTCTTTTACCGTTTTCAACGACCATTGTCTCAAAATCTTTATATATACATACATGCGCGCGCGAAGAGATATATATATATATATATATATCTCCTTAATTTGTTTGTTCATTTTTTCAAAGTAGTTATAAAACCCTGTAATTTTTTTTATTTTTCCTTAGTATTTGATGCAAACTTTTTGTAAAATATGGAAAGGCAATTTATGCTTTGAACTGGCTAAGAAGAGTTTACCTTTTTGCAGTAAAATAGGAAAATGTTATTATATAATTTTTCAATAGTCAACTTTGATTGTATTCTGTCTTGTTGAGAATGGTTGATGAATACAAGGCAGAACTTCGTGTAGTCAACGTTAATGCCATAAAATGGAGAAAGAGTTCCTATGGCTGGATTGATGGACTTGAAATTATAGTAATTAAATTATGTAGCATGAAGACACAGATCTTTAGGGAGACAAAAACAATCAAAGAGAACGTCATGTAAAGCAAAATTTCTGTTAAACCCGACTGTTATGCCCCGCACCCTCAGCAGGGAAATCAAAAGACAAAGAAGGATTTTTGCGGAAATTAATGACGGTCAAGAAAATTAATTAGACATTAATATGAGGATTAATTAGAAATAAATGGAGGATTTATTATTAGAGTTTAATTATAATTAATTTTCAGAATTTAATAATTAGGATTTATCCTTTAAGATAAATAAGAAATAAAATGTAATTTAGAAACACCAAACTTTTCCCCCTGACCATATATAACTGAGAAAGCGTCAGTTTCTTCAGAAACCAACGACGCTTCCTCACAACCCTAGCCGTTCTCCCAGGAGTAGAAGAAGACAACCCCAAGAAGTGATCCAGCCTTAGTTCGTTTTCCAATCCGACTTCGAGTAATCAAAGGCAAGTAATCTGTTTATAAGTTCCTACGTTTTGCGAAAGAAAAACGGCCTATGTTATTATCAATTTGGATCACCATGCAGTAGATTCGTTCTTTGGTTATTTGTTTATGATTTATGTGATTTGTTTTCGTGATTTGGCCAATGTATATGGAAAAGCTTTTGTTGTTGTTGTGGATTATGTGAAATCATGCAAATCCCTACCCTGGAATCCCTTCTTGTTGTGATTGCGTGGTTGAGGAGGGTTTGAAGAAAAGATAGGATTTTTTTGGGATTGAGAGAGAGTTGGACGATTGAGTCTTAGGTTGGATCAATGTACGATATGCGTATAGGCGTCTGGATTTACAGTTTTAAGCATGGACGGTAGCCGAGGTTAGGCTTGGATTGGTGGGGTGCAAGTTTGGAATCAATTTGAGGTAGAATCCTGAGAGTGATGCAGAAAACGCAGAATCTGGCCTGGGACGTTGACATCGATCGATCGATGTCAGAGATCGATGTCCCCAGTTGGACATCGATCGATCGATGTATGAGTGGCTGAGAGATCGATGTCCTCAGAAGGACATCGATCATCGATGTGTAGGATGCTGAGAGATCGATGTCCCCAGATTGGACATCGATCGATCGAAGTGAGAGATCGATGTCCCCAGTTGGACATCGATCGATCGAAGTGAGAGATCGATGTCCCCAGTTGGACATCGATCGATCGAAGTAGGGGATGAAGTCCTGGAAATTTTGTGGAAATAGAGGAAGGAAGGGGAACGTTCGGGGAGCCTTTGGGTGACCTTAGTGACTTTCTAAGACCTGATCTAAGTTAGTTTAAGTCTCGGGAACATGTCTAGGATGATGAATCAAACTTGGTGCTTTCAACGGATTCTCGAATCGAGTTTCAACGGGAATAACTTAGACGGGTTAGGAAATGGACGTGCGAGGGGTCTCAAAGTTCAATGAAGGGGAAATGAGGATACTCGCGTAGGTTACGAACTTTAGAATCAAGGGTAAGTGTTGACGAGCTAGTTGAGGGCTAAGTATGGACGAATAAGCTAGTGTTCCTTGTGTGGTACTTGTACTTGCGCATGTAAATGTGAATTGCATATGTGAGCGTGGAATGTGAATGAGATATGGGGTCTTGCATCATGGCACTTGCATTTGCATTATGATTTGATAAGAGCTGTGCCTCAGCACAGGGTATAAAGTTTGCGAAATGAGCTGTAATGCGTTACAGGGTATAAAGACAAGCTGTAACCATCACAGGGTATAAAGTGAGCTGTAATGTGTCATAGGGTATAAAGACAAGCTGTGGCACATTACAGGGTATAAAGTTGAGCTGTGGTGCGTCACAGGGTATAAAGACAAGCTGTGGCCCACCACAGGGCATAAAGTTATGTGACCGGACATTGTGACATGCATTGCACTGTTTTGAAAAGAATTGCATAAGCATTTGTGATTGTGTAGTGTAGTGCATCTTTGACATGCATCACGAGAGTCAGTGTGGTATGAACGTGAATGTTATTTGAAGGCCAATGAATTGTTATTTGCGCGTAAATTGATGTACTTGCGTTATTACGTTCTCGCTTGTGTATATTTGAAAGTTACAAGACATGTGCCCCTCAATTCCCTCAGTTATCTATTACTCATGTCTTGCCATGTGTTGATCCCGTATGTCTTATAAGTGGGTTACTTGCTAGCGTTTTCGCTAAGGGTACTACCTTTTGTCATTGCAGATGAGCCTAGTTACGACATGATCTTTATCGAGGATGACGGCGAGTGGGCTGAATGGGATACCTAGACCTTGTTGGGGAGATTGATTAGCTAGTTACAACTGTTTCCATTGTTTCATTTATTTGGTTATTCATTTGGGTTTTAGATGGCTGCGACCATGTACACTGTCGGTGATTACATTGTCTTTGACGTACTACTTTGATGATTTAGTTGATTTGATATGTTTCCGCACTTATTTCTCTTACGTCATCGATGATGTGTATTCGAGAGATGAGACGTCTTGTAGTCTTCTCAGTAAGCTACGACGGGTGAACCGGTTCGGATTCCGCTGTCCGGGTCGGGGCGCTACAGGTGGTATCAGAGCAGGCTTCAGATCTACCTCGGAACCTAGGTTATGACATGTAGAGTCTTAAGTTATGATCTTCACCTTAAGTTGATCTTTAGATCTAAGTATGCAATTTCAGATTTAAGCTTGATCTGGGATGGGTGTGTGTACGAGCGCGATTAGTGAAGTCAAATAGATGTAATCGTTTTAACCTATGAACTACGCCTTGTACCCCTTTATGGATTTCACGTTTATTTTGGAACTGCTCGACACTAATGACGTGATATTGCAGAAGATGCCTCCTAGACGTGATAACCAAGGTAACGGTGGCAATGAGAGCAATGACCCTCCTCCACCACCACCAGTTCTAGTCCCACAAGCGCTGATTGATGCTATCACGGTGATAGCCCAGGGAGTTGCTCAGCAGCAGCAACAACAGCAACAACCCCCTGCGCCAGCACCACCGCAGCACGGCATAAGGTACTATATTGGGGAAATGCGCAAGATGCATGCCCCAAATTTGAAGGGACAACTGACCCAGAGGTAGCTGGGTTTTGGCTTGATGAGATAGAGAAATGCTTCAAGCTGGTCAAGTGCCGGAAGAACACAAGGTGGATGTAGCCACACCTTTCCTGACTGGCAGAGCGAATGCCTGGTGGAACGGCATTCTGCCCAAGATGACTTCTCCCATCCAGTGGAGTCAATTTGTGAAGGCCTACAAGGACTATTATGTGCCTGAGACTGCCGTATTGGAAAAGATGAGGCAGTTTGATAGATTTGAGCAAGGAAGGATGTCTGTCTCTGATTATGCAGACAGGTTCCATGCCTTGGGCAAATTCACGCCCATGGTATTGGAAAACAATCGGATGAAGATGTTGAAGTTTGAAGAGGGTCTGAATCCCCGCATCCGGACGGCTATTGCGGGGTCGAGTTTGAAAACTTTCGAAGAAATGCTGGATGCATGTTACCGAGTGGAGAGTGACATGCGTCGGTCACAGAACAGAGAGGCTCGGGAAGAATCGAGCAAGAGGCCGAGGGTAGAACCAAGTGGAGGTAGACCCGGACGTTGGGTCAAGATTCCCAGGAAGGGACAAACGGGGCCAGTTCAAAGGGCACCACAGCCAAACCAACCTGACCGGCAAGCACCTGCAGAATGCCCGCACTGCCATAAAAGACACGTGGGTGAATGTTGGAAAGTATCAGGTGCGTGCTTCAGATGTGGAAAGTCAGGCCATAGGATCAAGGACTGCCCAGACTTGAACCCTAAGCCACAAACAGGTGCAGGGCCGACTCAGCAGCAGAGAGGCAGGCCCAATGCTAGAGTCCACGCCATGACAGACGCGGAAGTCCAAGAGGACGCAAATGTGGTGACAGGTATGACCTAAGTTAAATAATAGTCGTTTAAGTTGAAACTTTAGTCCTTTAAGTTGATGATTGAATATGTGTTATGTGAAAACCTCTATGTGTTACCCTCTTGTGATTAGGTGTGATCTTAATTAACAAAGTACCTGCGAACGTATTGTTTGATAGTGGAGCTAGTCACTCCTTCATTTCTAAGCGATTTGCCAAAGGGCTCGACTGTTTACCCGAATGGCTTGAGAACCCATTTAGAGTGCAAGCAGCCGGCGAGCAAGTGCTGGTATCCCACCACCAGTACAAACATTGTGAGATGGAGTTGGATGGGAAGTTATTCTCGGTGACCTTAGTTCCAATCCCGATGAAGGACTTTGATGTCATATTGGGCATGGATTGGCTGACCAAAAATCATGCCAATATTGATTGTAAATTGAAGCAAGTGACCCTCAAGGACCCTGAGATGAATGACATCACGGTACAAGGAAATTGCAAGATAAATAAAGCTCCCAAGAAGATATACATGACGGCAATTAAGGCGTTTAAGGCTTTGCAAAAAGGAGCAGAGGGATATATGGTGTATGCCGTAGATGCTCAGCAAGAAGTTCCCTCCATGGATCAAATACCGGTAATCAATGAATTTAAGGACGTATTTCCGGACGACTTACCGGGAGTACCGCCATCAAGAGAAGTGGAGTTTGAGATCAACTTGATACCCGGAGCCGAGCCTATATCTAAGGCACCCTACAGAATGGCTCCAGCTGAACTTAAGGAGCTGAAGGGGCAACTTCAGGAGTTGTTAGACAAAAAGCTAATTCGCCCCAGTATATCACCGTGGGGAGCTCCAGTTCTATTTGTTAAGAAGAAGGATGGCAGCATGAGATTGTGTATTGATTACCGTGAGCTGAATAAGATTACTATCAAGAACAAATATCCCTTACCAAGGATCGAGGATTTATTTGATCAGTTAAAGGGAGCTCGTTGGTTTTCAAAGATTGACCTTCGTCAAGGGTACCATCAATTGCTTGTGAAAGCGGGAGACGTCCCTAAGACCGCTTTTCGGACTCGATACGGGCACTATGAATTTTTGGTGATGCCTTTTGGATTAACTAATGCCCCAGCGGCCTTCATGGACTTGATGAACACCGTATTTCGAGAACAGTTGGACAATCCGTGGTGGTGTTCATCGATGACATCCTAGTCTACTCTCCCAATGAGCAAGCACATGCTGAACACTTAAGAGTGGTGTTGCAAATCTTGAGGCAACAAAAGCTCTACGCCAAATTCAGCAAATGTGAATTTTGGCTAAGAAGTGTAGCCTTTCTCGGTCACGTGATTTCGGAGCATGGGATTTCTGGACCCTAAAAGATAGAAGCCATCACAGAGTGGCCAAGACCTACAAACGTGACTGAAGTAAGAAGCTTCCTAGGCTTGGCAGGCTACTATAGGAAGTTCGTTGAGGGATTCTCAACGATAGCAGTACCATTGAGTCGACTCACGCAGAAGAAGACTAAATTCGAATGGACTGCGGAATGCGAGCAGAGCTTTACCGAGCTCAAGAAGAGATTGACCACAGCCCCGGTGTTGGCACAACCTTCCGGCACCGACGGTTTCGTGATCTATAGCGACGCGTCTAAGAAAGGACTAGGTATGTACATCAGTACAATTGATGCAGTGTATATACATATGCTAGTCTTAAACTAACGTTCTGTTTATAGGTTGTGTTTTGATGCAAAATGAACGAGTCATATCGTACGCGTCAAGACAATTGAAACCATATGAGCAGAACTACCCGACGCATGACTTGGAACTCGCAGCTGTGGTATTTGCCCTTAAGATCTGGAGACACTACCTATATGGAGAGAAATGTGCAGTCTTCACGGACCATAAGAGCTTAAAGTATCTATTCTCGCAGAAGGAGTTGAATATGAGACAAAGAAGATGGTTAGAGTTACTCAAGGACTATGACTTGACCATCAACTACCATCCGGGTAAAGCCAATAGAGTGGCAGACGCATTGAGCAGGAAGTCTAGCCACGCAAGACAGTCTCCATTGGAAAGAGAGATTGAGGAGTTTGATCTTGAAATGGTGGATTCAGTGGCAAATGTCCTCACAAGCTTTGTCTATCAGCCCAAACTTGGTAGATCGGATCAAAGAGGCACAGTATGAGGACTCCTAGCACTGAAGAGATCCGCGACCAATTATCCACGGGACCGGTTAAAAGACTTCCAGTTGCGAGAAGATGGGAGTCTATGGTTTCCAGATCGGTTATGCGTACCCGCTAAAGACGGAGCTTCGAATAGAATTACTTCGAGAGGCGCATAACTCAAGAATGTCTATTCACCCCGGAAGTACTAAGATGTATACGGACCTCAAAAGAACTATTGGTGGATAGGGATGAAAAGGTCAATAGCGACATATGTTGAGAGATGTTTGGTATGCCAACAAGTCAAAGCGGAACATCAACGACCTGGTGGCTTGATGAAGCCACTAGAGATTTCCAGAATGGAAGTGGGAGCATGTGACGATGGATTTCGTAATGGGACTACCCAAGACCGCAATGGGAACGAGATGATTTGGGTAATTGTAGACCGTTTTAACGAAGGCGGCTCACTTTATAGCCATGCCTCATGGTACTTCGTATGAAAGGCTATCCAATATCTATGTGGATAACATTGTAAGTCTACATGGAGTCCCAGTTAGCATCGTATCGGACCGTGACCCCAAGTTCACCTCTAAGTTCTGGAGAGCATTCCAGAAAGCTATGGGTACGGAGTTGAGAGAATGAGCACAGCATATCACCCGCAAACGGATGGGCAATCCGAGAGGACCATCCAAACATTGGAAGACATGCTGAGAGCATGCGCCTTAGACTTCAAAGGGAACTGGGATAGCATGTTGAAGTTGATGGAAGTTTCATATAATAACAGCTATCACAGTGCAATTGGCATGGCGCCATTTGAAGCCTTATACGGACGTAAGTGCAGATCCCCGGTTTGTTGGGACGAAGTTGGGGAAAGGACAATCACAGCACCAGAGTTGGTTGAGCAAACGGTTGGAAAAGGTTAAGGTGATAAGAGAGAAACTCAAGGTGGCCCAAGATCGCAGTAAAAGTTGGGCTGACTCCAAAAGACGACCGTTGGAGTTTGAGGAGGGCGATAAGGTTTACCTACGAGTTTCACCAACTAAGGGAGTTGCTAGATTTGGAGTAAAGGGCAAGTTAAGCCCGAGATATATTGGCCCTTACGAAGTTCTCGGTAAAGTGGTGAAAGAGCATACCGACTAGCCTTACCTCCCAGTTTATCACAAGTCCATAACGTATTCCACGTGTCCCAACTACGGAAATACGTATCGGATCCAGGTCATGTCCTTCAAGCCCAACCCTTGGATGTTAAAGAAGATGTCACCCTACGAAGAACATCCAATCAAGATTGTGGATAGGAAAGATCAGGTCCTACGCCGACGCGTTATCCCGTATGTCAAAGTTCAGTGGAGTAACCATACGGAGCGCGAAGCCACGTGGGAGCTTGAAGAGCAAATGAAGGAGATATATCCACACCTCTTCCAATAAGGTACGCCAGTTTCGAGGACGAAACTTCTTATAAGGGGGGAGGGATGTTATGCCCCGCACCCTCAGCAGGGAAATCAAAAGACAAAGAAGGATTTTTGCGGAAATTAATGACGGTCAAGAAAATTAATTAGACATTAATATGAGGATTAATTAGAAATAAATGGAGGATTTATTATTAGAGTTTAATTATAATTAATTTTCAGAATTTAATAATTAGGATTTATCCTTTAAGATAAATAAGAAATAAAATGTAATTTAGAAACACCAAACTTTTCCCCCTGACCATATATAAACTGAGAAAGCGTCAGTTTCTTCAGAAACCAACGACGCTTCCTCACAACCCTAGCCGTTCTCCCAGGAGTAGAAGAAGACAACCCCAAGAAGTGATCCAGCCTTAGTTCGTTTTCCAATCCGACTTCGAGTAATCAAAGGCAAGTAATCTGTTTATAAGTTCCTACGTTTTGCGAAAGAAAAACGGCCTATGTTATTATCAATTTGGATCACCATGCAGTAGATTCGTTCTTTGGTTATTTGTTTATGATTTATGTGATTTGTTTTCTGTGATTTGGCCAATGTATATGGAAAAGCTTTTGTTGTTGTTGTGGATTATGTGAAATCATGCAAATCCCTACCCTGGAATCCCTTCTTGTTGTGATTGCGTGGTTGAGGAGGGTTTGAAGAAAGATAGGATTTTTTTTGGGATTGAGAGAGAGTTGGACGATTGAGTCTTAGGTTGGATCAATGTACGATATGCGTATAGGCGTCTGGATTTACAGTTTTAAGCATGGACGGTAGCCGAGGTTAGGCTTGGATTGGTGGGGTGCAAGTTTGGAATCAATTTGAGGTAGAATCCTGAGAGTGATGCAGAAAACGCAGAATCTGGCCTGGGACGTTGACATCGATCGATCGATGTCAGAGATCGATGTCCCCAGTTGGACATCGATCGATCGATGTATGAGTGGCTGAGAGATCGATGTCCTCAGAAGGACATCGATCGATCGATGTGTAGGATGCTGAGAGATCGATGTCCCCAGATTGGACATCGATCGATCGAAGTGAGAGATCGATGTCCCCAGTTGGACATCGATCGATCGAAGTGAGAGATCGATGTCCCCAGTTGGACATCGATCGATCGGAAGCTAGGGGATGAAGTCCTGGAAATTTTGTGGAAAATAGAGGAAGGAAGGGGAACGTTCGGGGAGCCTTTGGGTGACCTTAGTGACTTTCTAAGACCTGATCTAAGTTAGTTTAAGTCTCGGGAACATGTCTAGGATGATGAATCAAACTTGGTGCTTTCAACGGATTCTCGAATCGAGTTTCAACGGGAATAACTTAGACGGGTTAGGAAACGGACGTGCGAGGGGTCTCAAAGTTCAATGAAGGGGAAATGAGGATACTCGCGTAGGTTACGAACTTTAGAATCAAGGGTACGTGTTGACGAGCTAGTTGAGGGCTAAGTATGGACGAATAAGCTAGTGTTCCTTGTGTGGTGCTTGTACTTGCGCATGTAAATGTGAATTGCATATGTGAGCGTGGAATGTGAATGAGATATGGGGTCTTGCATCATGGCACTTGCATTTGCATTATGATTTGATAAGAGCTGTGCCTCAGCACAGGGTATAAAGTTTGCGAAATGAGCTGTAATGCGTTACAGGGTATAAAGACAAGCTGTAACCATCACAGGGTATAAAGTGAGCTGTAATGTGTCATAGGGTATAAAGACAAGCTGTGGCACATTACAGGGTATAAAGTTGAGCTGTGGTGCGTCACAGGGTATAAAGACAAGCTGTGGCCCACCACAGGGCATAAAGTTATGTGACCGGACATTGTGACATGCATTGCACTGTTTTGAAAAGAATTGCATAAGCATTTGTGATTGTGTAGTGTAGTGCATCTTTGACATGCATCACGAGAGTCAGTGTGGTATGAACGTGAATGTTATTTGAAGGCCAGTGAATTGTTATTTGCGCGTAAATGGATGTACTTGCGTTATTACGTTCTCGCTTGTGTATATTTGAAAGTTACAAGACATGTGCCCCTCAATTCCCTCAGCTTATCTATTACTCATGTCTTGCCATGTGTTGATCCCGTATGTCTTATAAGTGGGTTACTTGCTAGCGTTTTTCGCTAAGGGTACTACCTTTTGTCATTGCAGATGAGCCTAGTTACGACATGATCTTTATCGAGGATGACGGCGAGTGGGCTGAATGGGATACCTAGACCTTGTTGGGGAGATTGATTAGCTAGTTACAACTGTTTCCGATTGTTTCATTTATTTGGTTATTCATTTGGGGTTTTAGATGGCTGCGACCATGCACACTGTCGGTGATTACATTGTCTTTGACGTACTACTTTGATGATTTAGTTGATTTGATATGTTTCCGCATTAATTTCTCTTACGTCATCGATGATGTGTATTCGAGAGATGAGACGTCTTGTAGTCTTCTCAGTAAGCTACGACGGGTGAACCGGTTCGGATTCCGCTGTCCGGGTCGGGGCGCTACACCGACGGTGAAATACACACACATACACACACTGTAGCGCCCCGCTCAGCAGCCCTATCATTGTGAACAGTGCGTCTGCCGTATCTCGCTAAGGAGAATACAATGCGTCGAATCAATCTCTTACATGTCAGAAATGACGTAGAAATTTTTCTCGCAAAAACATAAATCATAACTTAAACTAAACTCGAATAATTGTTATTACATAACTAAATAAAAGAAATCTGATAATAAAACAATAAAGAAGTCTGTGAAACCCCCCAAAAGATAACTAAGAACAAAGCGGCTGCAGAGTCCCCTCCTATCCTAGCTGCAGCTCTCAACCGGCCCCACTCCGCTATGTCCGTCCCGTCCTCAACAAAGATGTGCTTGTAGTCCTCATCCGGTTCACCTGGGAAGTAGGGGTGAGTGACATAAATCACCCAGTAGATGCATGCCTCAAACAAATACAAAATGTACATACCGAAATGATATACCCACATAGCACATAAGCATACTATAACATACATAAGATAAATTAAATGCGGTAAGTAAAGCACTCCACATAAAATGCACAAGTACGTGATGCATGCTCAATCCACGTGTCACACGCAACAAGAATCATGTCATGCAATATGCCCCTAGACTTATATGCAATGCATGATCCCGGGATTGAATGGATGCCTGTAGCCCGTACACTACAATCCACCCTGACGGATGCTTGTGGCCTATACACCACGATCCACCCTGACCGATGCCAGTGGCCCGTACACCACGATCCACCATAACCGATGCCCATGGCCCGTACACCATGATCCACCATAACCGAATACTCATGGCCCGTACACCATGATCCACCATAACCGAATACTCATGGCCCGTACACCATGATCCACTCCACTCGAGCGTCTGAGACCCGTACATCTCAACCCACTCCAAATGCAATGCACGTGCCATGAATGCAACAACAAAGCCGCCTGGGGCCCGTACGCCCATCCTCACCATCTCCGGCACTCAATATTTGGCTTCGTAAATTTTACGAATATTGAAAAGTTTTTATTTAGCATCACCCTTATTTTTTTTTCTTAACTTGTATTAATTTCCTAGAATTTTCTACTAATTTCCCTAATTTTTTTCTTATTTAATTCTATTTATTAATAATTATTTTTAATTACTTATATTTACCAAAATTCACAAATTAAGTGGAAATAATTTAATTTTAACCTTTTATATTTTCTGAAATTTATTTAGAATTTTCTGATAATTAAATATATTTTCTGGAATTTTAAACTAAATTTAATTAATTATCATTTATTCATTTCAGAAATTAATTTTCAGATTTTTTTTTTAAATTTTCGGTTTGGGCCGGCCTGCTGCCTTGGTCCGGTCCGCTGGCCATCCGGTCCGGACCGGCAGCCTGGCCGGTCCAATGTTTTTTTTTCTTTTTTTATTTAAATTCTATTTCCTTCTAACCTCAATAAAATCTTCGTTTTAATTCCGATTAACCTCAAATCAATTACATTGGACTCGTTATAACAAGACCATCTTTTTGAAGGGGACACATCAGCACGTGTCCGGACGTGCCGTCAGGGGCCGCGCGTGGGCCCCATGCGCTACCCCTTGAAATGCGCACATCAGACCTATTTTTTCGACTTCCAACCCAACCCCAACCTATTTCGGGCTAGATGCACTTATTCTAAGGCCAAAACGCAATTTTAACAACTTCAAGTATGAAAATTTCTAATCTTTTGGATTAATTGAGGGTATTTTTAATCTAATCCAATCCTACCACTAATTCCATACACATACACGCACGTATCAGCCATAAACAAATCATCTCATGTTTTTCCATATAAAACATATGCAAAATTAATATCTTAAACAATTAAAAACAATGAATCACATAAATATACCATCAAAGCATGCATGTATTATACCCGTTTGAGGGAGGGAAGAGACACCTACCTTCATTGACGCTAAAACGAATGATATATACGGATTAGATGTCGGACTGGAGACCGCGCTAGCCTTCCTCTTCTTCTCTCTTTTTTTCTTTCTTTTTTCTCTCTTTTCCTCCCTCTCCTTATTGCCGTTCTTTTTCTTTTTTTTTCTCTCTCAAGAATGCGCCGCTTACTACGGTATGGGGTTTGGGAGATTTTATTTTGGTCAGGGGAGAGATTTTAGGAATTTGATGGAATAATTTATGGGAATAGGATAAGTTAGTTATCTTGAATGATTTAACTTAGATAATTTTTCCTTCCTTACATTTTATCTTTATCCTCTATTATTATTATTATTATTATTATTATTATTATTATTATTATTATTATTATTATTATTATTATTATTATTATACACATATATATATATATTAGTCTGATTAGCCAAAAATTCTCATAGCTATTGTTAGTCGCATGAACAGGACAACAAGTCCTACAGATGGAAAATAATGGACCGCAACTATATAATAAAAAAAATCAAGATAGAATATCTTAAGATATCCTAATATACACTAGGATATTTACTTGTTATTATATTTCTTTGTTTATCTTTATTCTAGTCTGAATTGATTTGATATGAATTGGTTTGACTTATGGTTGATTAGATTGTTTTATTTATTCTATACATGTTAGCATTTAGTGAATAATATGGAAAAAAGAGAAAATATTTTTCTGCTACTTAGTTTCTCTCATCACAGTTTATCATGGTATCAGAACCATCAGGTATATATAGAGCACGGAGTCTCATTGAAAACAAAGTCTCTATTCCTTGGTATGGAGGTATTGTTTGTCTGTATCTTACCCTCCTCAGACCCTAGCGATAGCTTTTGTTGTTGTTTGGATGTACTGGATATTGTTCTTGTTCATGGTATCAGAACCATCAACACATTCAAACTAGAATAAAGATAAACAAGAAAATTTAATAACAAGTAAATATTCTAGGATATCGTATGCTATCTCTCTAAAATATTTCCTAAGATTATGCGAACATATTTTAAGAGGTTTGACTACGTATATTTTTATTTATATAATTGAAGTCCATTGTTTTCTATCTATAGGACTTATTCTCCTCTTTATAGATTAACGATGACTTTGAGAAATTTAAGGTTATAGAATAATTATGTGCATTAAACAATTGGATGCAAGAACCACTTGATGTGTATCCATTTAATTCCATCAAGTATACGTTTCTTTTTGTTTGTTTTTTTTTTTCTTCCTAAAATCAATGTCTTTACTTGAAGTTGCGAGTTGTTTGTCAATTAATCTGAAAAAAGACATAAAATAGAATCAAATTTGGGTCTATGAAAATTATATAGTAAGATATTGCCTTTTTCGTTAAAAAAATGCAGTCTTTTGACGTAGTTCAGAGCGTAAATTTTGTTTCCATATTTTACAAAACCTTTCTAACAAATATTAAAGAAAACTAAAACGGTCAAATCTCCGGTCCCAACTTTTACTGCCATAATTCCACAAAGTTGTGGATCATCATCATCATTATTCGTACCCAGTATATTCCAACGACAGCAAAAGCTATCGTCAGGGTCTGAGGAGGGTAAGTAGGATGATTACTTAGAGAGATACACACAAAATGTCTACAGTAAACTGAACCAGTATCTTCATGCCATGATTCTTTCTCTTATTGATATGAAAGTAATGATATAGAAAGAAAACGTATTGCACTTGATGGTTTTAAATTTCACTCCAATATTTTGTTCATGCATTTGCTTTAGAATTTATGGAAAGAGAAGTGTAAACAGATTTTCGCGATACTTTCTTTTGGATGCATATTGAAGTCTAACCTTGCAAGAAAGTTTTTGAACTCAAAGAAGAAAAGATAATCGGCAATATTTTTTAAAAAAATTTTAAAAAATCAAACTATTTTCGTCATTATTATTATTTTATTTTTAATTGGTTAATTGAGATAAATTAGATGAACTGTATAAGTTCTAACTGAAAGAGTAGAATGAGAAATTTGTATAGTACAACAACAACAATATTACCCCATGACATGGAGACGCCCGCCTATGGTTAGGGTATGAGCAGTCGGATGCATGCAATCATACTCATTTGTTACACAGATGTTGTTTTCTGATGACATATGTTTACACACATATTTTTTTTTTAAATGAAGTCGAGCTATTATTATTGAAAACTGAAAAGCCTTCGTTATGGTGGAGGGAACCATATTACATGAAATGTATCATAATCAAACAGAAAGTGAAGAAAAATTATAATTGCTAATCTCCAATCATATATGATATGCCGCATTAAAACCTTGCCAGATAAAACCACCATTGTGGATAAAACCCTGGCGAAGGAAAAAGCGTACATATTTATATGATTGGATTCCATTAGCATGAGAATTACAAAGGAGATACTATAAATCGACAAAAATGTGCGCTCCCAAATTGGTAGAATCTTGTGATGGCATTGCTGTTTGCAGAGTGGCGATATCCGGATATTGCATTGAGGTGTAGTGCCCTTAGTAGTGTGCCAGCAAGTCCATAGCACTCGCAAAAGAAACATTGACATGAGTAAGCGAACCCAATATGAATAATAACGCATGTTCTGCTGACTAAACGTACCCGGGCTGCCTGTGATCATGTAGAACACAGGCAACAAAATAGTAATCCAACAAGTAATCCATGTACTGTCATCCGTGGTATGAGCAGGGACGCAACAGATTTTGTTGTATAATGTGTGAACTCCATGCTCCAACAGAAATGTTGCTCGAATGATTGGCAGTGTGTTAACATGCGACGCAAAAATTAGCCCATGCAGAAAATAATAGCAAATGTAGATGAATAACGTGATAACGAAAACATACCGACGTTGTCCATGCCATATCGCAGCATAGGCAACACAATTATATCCGTGCCAATCCATTGGAAGACTTATGTTGTTAGCGAATGTGTGGAACTGATACATCCAGAATTATTGCTGCTCGCACCTCACTGGGCAAAGAACGCATAGAAGAATACACTGTGAACCCAGCAGAATGGTAGCCATATCGTGCAAGCTGATGCGCTGCCGCATTCGTCTCTCTTGGTGTATATGAAATAGTTGAGCTATTAATACAAAGGAAACCAATCGTGCGTTGTAAATCAGCCGCAAGCTGTCCCGTATACTGTGCCGGCGAAGTTAAATAGTGAAGCAGAAGTCGACAATCCGTCTCAATAATTAACTGATCAAACTGCATTGCGTAATATATCAACGCGTATGTCAAAGCTAGTAACTCCGCTCGCAGTGGTGTAGAACATGGAAGAATGAAGCATAGTGCTGAAATCAACTGTCCCCGATGATTGCGCAGCACTGCACCTGCGGCTGCGCTATGTCTCCCAACTGCTGCATCAACATTAAGCTTTAGCTTACCTGAAGGCGGCAGCTCCCATTTAATAACTCTATGCCTACGAACCCGAATTGGAGGGGAGAAATTTGCAGCCACCAAATGAGGCATTGTCTCAGTAAACTTACTACCATTAGTGACAGAGCACCACGTGAATATATGCTCTCTGACCTTACGGAACAGCCTAGCATAAGAAAATTCATGATCGCCAAAACGAATACTTGCATATTCCTTCCAAAGTACCCATGTGACGAGCGAATGCACTATGACTCGCAGCTGACCGCGCATATGTGCGCGAGACGAGGATCTCCACCAACGCAATAGATATGTTAAAATGGTGGTGGAATGAGGTAACGGTCCTGAAAATAAAATCGATATGTCCATCCATATTGGCTTGATCCGAGGGCAATGTAAGAACACATGATCTCTTGAATCATTATCCACTCGGCAAAAAACACACTGTGAAGGATAAATATTCTGCCATGCTCTGAGATTATCCGGGATTGGCAAAGCATGCCTCCATAACCTCCATAAGAAAATACTACATGCATGTGGAAGACGAGGCCACCATATAAATCGAGAGTGATCCGCATGATCTACAGTGAATGTCAACTGCTTGTATGCCGATTTTATTGAGAATTGGCCATTAATATCTGGCTCCCATCGAAAACCATCCAGTGTAAATTGTACATGAGCTTGCATATAATCATTAATACGGCATATTCGCTTCCAAGTAGGAGAGTCATAAATGTGAGAGTAAATAGCAGAGCGATTACCATACTTACTCCGCATAAACTGACCCCACAATGTTAGTGAATGTTGATATTTCCACCAAAGTTGACAGTCGTATGATTCCTGAAGATGATGAATACTACGCAACCCTAATCCTCCATCCTCTTTTAGCATGCATATAGAATTCCAACTACGCCAATGATGTCGCCCACTCCATAAAAATTTAGACATTGTAGTGTTAAGGGATTGAACAACACTTACCGGAAGTCTAGAACTGGCTATTATGTGCAATGGCATAGAACATAAAACATGACGGATGAGAGTCAACCTGCCTGCCATAGAGAGCAACTTGGACGACCAAGAATTAAGTCGCGCATCCACATGCAATATCAGCGAGGAACAATATCTTGCCCGATTTATACCTTTATACAGATAAGATCCAAGATATTTTATGGGCAAAGATGCAATACGCATACCTAAAATCTGTGATACTCGAGAAGATGATACCCCAGCACCCACCACGACTTGACTTTTATGCAAATTAATTAACTGTCCAGAGGCTTGCTGATATGCTTCCAAGAACTTTCGAAATTTTTGCATGTTTTGGCGAGATCCATTAAGGAATATGACCAAGTCGTCTGCAAAGCCTAGATGCGATACCGGCGGCGTTCTTCCTGCATTAAATCCCACTAAATGACCAGCAGAGATTAACGCGTTCAACCCTCGTGAAAATCCTTCTGAAGCCAAGATAAATAACAGTGGAGAGAGCGGATCGCCTTGTTTCACCTCTCTTGTAATTGAAAAAAAACCTGCTGGTCGACCATTAACTAATACTGAACAATGCTATGACGCCAAGTTATTCATAATAAGACGAACAAAGCGGGGATGGAAACCGAACTTATTTAAAAGATGCTGCAAATAAGTCCAACACACTCTGTCAAATGCCTTAGCCATGTCAAGTTTAATCAACACATGTCCACCACGAACGGGCCTATCCAAAATATGAACCATTTCCTGCGCTAGCAAAATTTGCTCCGTTATATCACGATTCTTCATGAAACCCGCTTGTTCCGCAGAGATCAACTTTGGTAATAATGAGGATAATCTCGTCGCTATTAGTCGTGTTATAATCTTGGCCATGAAATTTGTCAGACATATTGGACGGAACTCAGCAAATTTACTTGGATTTGCAACTTTCGGTATTAAAGTAATCAAGGAGGCAGAAAGCTGACGTGGCGTGCGAATGCCAATGAAAAATTCCTGTACTGCCTTCCAAACGTCCAATTGTATTGTCTGCCAAAAGTGTCTATAAAAGGAGCCAGGAAATCCATCTGGACCAGCGGCACTAGTAGGACTCAAATCCCACACTGCCATCTTGACCTCTTGCAGCTCTGGAACCATTAGCAACATATAATTCTCTTCTGGCGTGACTAAAGAAGGTATGTATTGCAATATAGAATCATGCAACGTTGTATCTTCAGCGGTAAACAAACCCTTAAAAAAACGAACCGCTTCCTCGCGTATATTCTCTGAAATTGTGACTTCTTCATCATTGTCATTGATAATCCTTAAGATTGTTTGCTTCCTACGCCTCTCTTTAACGGTTTGATAAAAGAATTTTGTATTAGCATCCCCATCCTGATACCATTTAATATTGGCCTTCTGCTTCCAAAATAATAATGCTCGGGTTTGCGCCAGTCGCAACTTTGCAATCGCATGATGATAGTGCGCCCGGGATGTATCCGAAGGTTCCGCATCATAAGCCCTTTCACATTGATTAACCACAGATTCCGCTGCTACCACTGCATCAAATATGTTGCCAAATACATCTTTGTTCCAACTACGCAGCTTTTGCTTAAGAGATCGTAATTTGGTATAAAATCCCCACATGCCACCAACTGTAGGAAAAGATTGCCACTGAGAGTTCACAAAATGATAAAAATCTGGGTGTGTAGTCCACGCTTCAAGATATCTAAATGAAGCAGCGGATGTAGAAGTATCCATGCGACAGTCTAACAATATAGGGGCATGGTCTGAAGTTGCCCTATTTAAATGCTGACAGTTTATGGCAGAAAACATGTCCAAAAAATTAAGTGAACATAAATAACGATCTAGCCTCCTCCAGACTCGGCCTAAGCCGCGTCCATCTGACCAGGTGTACATTGAACCCTGTGGTGAAAATGTCTGAAGAGATGCAGATGTAATAAAATTATTAAAGTCTTGCAAGGAGCGAAGTGTTGGCGTTGATCTACCTTTGTGTTCCTCTAGCGTTAAAAAAGCATTAAAGTCACCACCCAACAACCATGGAATGTCCATTGTACTATGTATATTCAATAAATCCTCCCACAACAATCGCCTTCCAGTAATTGTATGTGACCCATATACAAATGTTGTCCAAAATAAAGTACCTGCAGGCAACCAACGAAATTGAACTGAATGATTTTGTATTCCCACATGCTCCTCCTGCAGGCTGAGAAATGAAGTTTGCCAAAATATCCAAATAGAATCATTATTGACTGACAATGCCTGTGAAAATCCAAGCTTTAACCTAAATGATGTTAAAAGTGAAGATCTTGACTTTGGCTCAATAACCACCAAAATGTGCAAGTGATGACGTTGAACCAGCATCTTCAATCTGTCCAAAGAGGTTCTAATGCCTCTAAGATTCCATATGATTATCTTCATTGAGAGGATAGCACGTCAAAAGAGTTGGAGAGAGCCGCTCTAGACCGAGTTAAAGGAGGAGACGATATTTCCAGTTGCCTGTGTTGTCGACGTAACAGTCGGGGGGGCACCTGGAATTGTGCCTCTTCGCCTTCAGATGTGAGCGCAGGCGGAACATTTTGTGGATTATAAATGACCAAAGGGAGGCCCACTGGCTGGTCAGATTCTTGGTCATCAGTCTGCAAACTATCAACCATTTGTGGAGACATATTATGTTGATCCACTTCTGTATCAGAGGCTGAGTGATCAAGTGCACACGGCTGGATGGTTGGAAAGGTAGATTCATCTATACTTTTGAGACGAGAGATATCTTGCACCGGTGACATTGTATCTACCACATATAAATCGGGAGACATTAAAGCCGGAGCTGCGACAGTATCTGTTGGCATGTAGTCGGCTAGACTTATTTTGCCAGTCTTTTTGTGGACAGTGCTCTCACCATACACATCTTTCTTTGGAGTCCATCGTTGAGGCTTAGGTTTCGGCTTCTGCACCACTGCTGCTGTTGCAGCAGATTTCTCAGAAGCTTTACCCTCTTTGTCATCTTTGCCGCAAGTGTCAGACAGATGGCCCAATCGAGAGCAGCTAGAACAATACAAAGGTTTATCTTCATATATTACAGTTTGTGCAATGCAGCGCTTAGAAGTTTGTATAAATACTCGTGATGGTAAGTCTTGAGACACATCAATTTCAACACATAATCTCGCCATAGATGGCCTGATACGCTCAGTGGTGGCAGTGTCTAATTTCATTGGAGTGCCCAACATTCTCCCTATCTGAAACAAAGCATTCGGTTGCTGAAAATGCACTGGTAGACCTGGGAATGTGACCCAGACGGGGACTATCGGAACATCAATTGTGGGATCATACTCAGGAGTCCATTTGGTGACTCGCATATATTTCCCTGAGATAGTCCAGCTTTGCCGCGCAAAACATCGTAAATAATCTTGCTCCTGCGCAAATGTCATCAGAATATGATTACTGTCTAATAGTCCTGTACGTACCTCGCCGGAAAAGCCAATTCGGTCTATGGCCGCTCGAATAGTTGCAAGGGGTGGACGGCCATACCAAAAAGTTCCCACCAATGAAAAACGAAATGGAACAGACAACTCTTCAACCTCTTCATCTGTAAATGAAATCATTGGGTTGCCTTTATACTTGTGAATCTCCTTTGGCTGCAGCGCAGATGCCGAAGATTGAAAAAAAGATGCATAGGTTTTGGTTTTATCAGTGGTTTTCGGATCGTCTGAAGGCATTGTCGAATGCGAAAAAACAGCGGATGAAGGAGATCAATGTAAAAGAAAAAGAAAAAGAATGAGAATGAAAGCAATGCCGGATGATTGTGAATATAGATGGTTCTGAAAACAATGCAAAGATGGCGGCTTTCAGCGCCGCCGAATGTCGCCATGCTTTCGCCAGAGGAGAGCAGCCATTTTTTTATATATTCTTCTTTTTCTTCCTTACACACACACACATATATATATATATACATATATACACACATACACACACATATATATGCATATGGACATACATACATATGCGTGTAAACGTATATATATACATATACTATATATATAGACATATATTTATATTTATATACACACACATATATATACGCAAATAAATATGGTTCATAGTTGCGTCAGCCTTGATATTACTACTGCCCACCTTTGGCTTGCATGAGCGGCATCTTACTCAAGCTGTCTCTGTTTGTCTTCCATATGGATTGGCTATACTGTACACATTCTGCCTGCACTCCAGCTTCGATATGATCTACTGCTATTGGATAATCATGCTTTTCATTCGCTATTGGATTACATTGATTTCTAATGGTTACATTTTTGCTTTTACATGGATGATCATGGGCGACGTTGGGGATTTCCGCAATGGCTGGCACGGGTTGATTGAGTTGGAGCTGTCCTATCTTTATGTACTAAATGTTTCAAATGTGGTAAATATGTACTCTTTTTTCTTCGTGCAATATTTTATCCACAAGGGTGGTCTTGATTGCCAAGGTTTTAATGAAGCATATCATACCACATTTGAACATTCCCCCTCCACCTATCGCATATTATGGAGCTACATTTTCCGGCCTCTCAGTAGTTATATACGACTTTGTTATGACCTTATTTGTATCAATGACATTCCTCCGCCATAAGTGAGGGTTTTTTTTTCTTTAAATAAAATATGGAGACCTGGGCTCCTTCATTTTAAAAAATACACAAATAAATATATGTACATGCACACAGACATGTATATACATATAAATGTATTTTACTATTTGAATTGGTGACTTGCTATGATGATATAAGATTATTAACGGCATCTAAACATTTTTAAATATTTTAAATCATCTTCGTATCAAATATAATTTTTTCTGATTAGGATTTATAAACGAAATTCCACTAATTTTGTAACTTCTTTTATTAACTATAACTTTAAGAACTCTTTTTTCAGAACTAACTTTAAGACCTTAAACCAAGTTTTACATATAAAGAAAAAAAAAATCCAGATTGGGATTTTTGGTTCTTCCCTTCCTCCCTCTTTTACATCCAAGATTTTCGTCCTCTTCCCAAAGCCCCTTTCCCCAAATTTATTCCGCGTTGAACAAACTTTCAATCGGTAGGGGGAATGCAATTATTTATGAATCAGTTGGAATTCCTCAATTAGAAGGTTCTGCTGCAAAAGATCCGGTGACAACTTCAATCCACTCGACGTCGTCAGAAAACCCAATCCGGAGAGTGTCTTCTTTCGCCTAGGTTACTGGAGGTACGTTAAGGATTTTATTATTATATTATTATCTCTTTTAGATTTTTGTCTCAGGAACTCTGACCTACCTGTATATTTGCCGGCGTCGATTTGTTTTTATTTTTCTCGTCTAGATCGGTGAACTCTGCATTGCCACCGGCTATTGGCAAAATTGCTTACTGGAAGGAATAAAAAGAATTTTGCTTTTTTTTTGATAGTTTTTTTTGGTTACGTTTTGAAATGAACCTGAATAGCTATGAAATTCTTATGAATATCTTGGAAATGCTGACCTGAAGGTAGACAACTAATAAGGGAAAATAAGGTTAAGATCGAGTCACTGAATTACAAAGATTGAGTCACTGAAATGGTTTCAAATGCCACATTGTTTTTTTAATGAAAGAAGTCAACTGGTGAGATCTAATAGTGCTAGGAGTTTACTTGTTTTCTGTTGTTTAATGCTTCCCCTTTTCCCTATGAATTGATCCCTTACCTATTCGATAGCTTCTGCATGCATTTGTTTTAGTCACATGAATGCCTTATATATTTTTACTCAATGGGTGAGGGTTGTGTCCTTTTCTGGAAGAATCCAACCTTTATATGCCCGTGCAAAAAAAGGTCCACTTTGATTATAGTTTGAGCTAAGGAAGACCCATGGGAGAAGTTTATAGAAGGTTCTGAAAGAGTGAGCGCATAATACTTGACATTTAAGGTGAAAACTAAAAAGAGTTAATGCTTCATTAATGATTGCAGCAATAACCAAGCTTGCTTGGAAAGAAGTCAAAAGTATATGAGGGTTTCCCTGATTCAATTTTAACTTTCATAAGCTTGAGTCAGATGTGAAACTTTAGAGGAACCAATATCCATAGGGCCAAAAAGACTTGTTATCTGAGGCATCATGTTTAGCTCCACGCAAAATGAGTAATTGATACATCTTAGCCAAGTGCCGGGACATTTGGGTAAGTATGAAGGCAGATAATAACTATGTGTGATTGTTACATCTGGATATAGATAATAAGTATATGTGCATGCATATGATTGGTACGTAGCATCATCTTTACTGGATGTGTTTGCACAAAATTTTGGATAACATCCACTGTTGTCAGTCAGTATTTTGATTGCAGATTGCTTTGACTTCCTACTTCTTCTGGTTCTGTTTTCTTTTCCTTAGATAATCTGATATTTTTCAGATTATTCCTTTTCGTTTGTCCTTTATTTTGTTGGTAATTGATATCACTTGTATTACAAGTTGCTTCTACAACAGAGGGTGTAGACCTATTGACCCTGGATACAGTAACCCTGTGATAAAGAAAGCCAGGTATATCAGTGCTACTCCTAACCAAAACTGTGGTGGTCTAACTAAGATAAAATTTTACATCCAATTTCTTTTGTACTCTTCCCAAGTGCTGGCGGAAAGGCTGATACCTCCAACTACCTTTTGTTTTAATGGTTGACCCTTGCTGAACTTAGAGTGGAATCTGTTGTTCCTCCTGTATCACACACTATAGCTCTCCGCTGCCAATGTTAAATATGCCTGGACTCCTTGGAAGTTTTGCTTCCATTTATGTGATTGTCTAGAGGAGAATGCTGTTCCAAATGTATGGCACTTGGTCGGAGGTTAGGAACTAGAGGACAAAATGCAAAATGTTCTTTTGTTTTCATATCTCTACTGTTTCTCAAGTATCTTTCCTGTTTTCAATCTCGTATTTCTTTTTTTACTTTTGCTTGTATGCCCTGAATGTTTGTCATTCATCTATGATGTCTTTCTGAATGTTACTTGAACCTTTTTAAGTTATGGCTCAACCGTTATAATTTATTGTTGTGAGTTAACACTTATGAAATAGGTTTGGCTTGCACGTTGGATTGTTTTATCTAGTTATGTTAAAGTAGGATTTGCATTTATTTATTTTTGGTATCTTGTATTTACATTACCTTTCTGGTGGTGAAGATTTTGCTAATATGCATGGAGTTATGGATTTGCGTGTCTTGATCCATCTGTAAAACAGATTGCTTAGTGCATAGTGTGGTAGATAGGGGTTCTGATGGTTGATGTATCTCGATTCTAAGATATTATCTGGGGTACAATGGTGCATCATTGCCCGAGTACACAAATGATAACTTTAGCACACTTACGGAGCTCTGAGGTGGCTGTGCGCAACCTGTAGTTGAGCGAAAGCTAATAAGTCTAGGGCTTTATGTTCATCCATCAAAACTATTTAAAAAAATGCTGATAATTTGGAAGAAGGAAATTACAACCCTAAAATCTATTACAGCCTTAAATTGAGTGTAATAAGGAACCTAGATAAGTTAGCTGAAGAGATCATGATAACCAGGAAATTTTACCGTGTGGATGCAAACTGCTTGGCTTTCATCAATTGTAGCAGTCCAACCATAGCTAGCATTTTACATTTGTAATCATTTTAAGTTGCCAAACGCCTTGTAAGTCCAATTACCATTTATTCAGATACTACTTAGAATATCAGAGGATTCCTCTCTGAACCTGCTGTAAGTACCCATGATATTTCCTTGAGAACAACCCCCCCCCCCCCCCAAAAAAAAAACTCAATGGCTGTCCTTATAGTTGTCGCTCCATTCAGGCTCGGCCTTTCTAAGCCCTGTGTAGAAACGAGCAGTAAATACACTTGTACACATACATGTACATATGTACTGTATACACATGCATAGACATAAAGGATACATACCTGTATAAGTCATACATTCTTGTATAAGTCACCATTTTAGTGACTCAAGCAGAATAACTGTTAGTCAGGATATAGCCGTTGTGCTATTTGGCTTTCTAGCTGTTGGAAGTCTTCTGGGCACTTGTGGCCTTAGTAGCTGCCTTTATCAAAGGGAACACTTCGTACATTTAAACTAACTTGATGAATATAAGATTCTCAATTCTATATATGATATCAAAGCCATCTTAATAGAAATTCGTATTTTTTTAAATCATGGCTACTCATCCTGCTGCTGAAAATCAATGAAACAGAAGCAACTTCCACTTTTGAACAACCTTCAGGAGCAGGGTCTAATGCTTCATCTGTTTTATTTTTTTGATGGGACTCTTATTATGATTACAAATCATAAACTTACTGGCAATAATTATCTGTCATGGTCCAGAGCAATTGAGATGTTCATCACTAATAGAGGAAAAAAGGACTATCTCTTTTGAGATGTTGTCATTTCTAGCATTGCAGACTGGAACTTCAGGATTTGGAAGTTTGAAAACAATATGATCATGTATTGGCTGATTGGATCAATGTTACCTGACATAATTGACAATTTTATACTTTATACAACCGCAGCTGAAATATGGTCAGATGCAAAAGAGAGGTGTATTTGAAAAAGGATAATACATCTGAACTTTATGAACATGAAGCACGACTTCAGAAAATAAAACAATGTGATATGCCAGTCAATATATATTATGCACAGCTGAATAGAATTTGGCAACATATTGATGTATTTGAGATAACATCAATGGACTCGTGAACTTATAAGAACGTAACAGAAATAAAAAGGGTTTTGAGATTCGGATTTTGATGTTCTAAAGAGTAGAATACTTGGGGTAAAACCTATGTTTGGTCTCAAAACAGCATTTTTTGAGATTATACATGAAGAAAGTAGAATAAAACTCATGATAGGGACTTTAACTATTCGGGTAACTGAAGGATCAACTTTTATAACTGATAAACTTCTGCTGACAGTACTGGAGTTCAAACTACTCATTTGATGCTCAAGCATATGCTCTTGCAGTCAGAAGATATGGAACAAAGCAGAATGATAAAACTAGTTTCTTATATGTAATGTAAAAATTCGGGGCATTTAATTGATGAATGCTAGAAGTTACATAAAAAGCCAGAAGAAGGAAGGCCATCAAGATCAACCAATAACTCCTGGAGACCTCAAAAATCTCATGTTGCCAATACGGCAAGCAATTACCATAATACTGGATCAGCAAATGGGAATTCAACATTGCCTACTCAGACTCAAATTGAAGCTTTTCTTCATCGGTTAAGTCAACAGTAATCCGCATCACATCAAACACCTACACAGACTACTATGGCAAATGTAGATAACACATCAATTTGTAAGTTCTATTATTGGATTATTGATTCAGGAGCATCAGATCATATGGCTAATAATAGAAACCTCTTACTTTCTTACGAATCTTTCTCTGTTCTTTTGTTCTTAAGACTGTTAAGATGGCAAATGGATTGTGCATACAAGTTATTGGAAAAAGAATGGTTAATATAACTGATAAATTATTTTTATATGGTGTGCTACATGTACTATGTCTGAACTTTAATTTGATATCAGTAGGAAAGATAACACAAGATAATATCTGTTTTGCATGGTTCTCATCTTCTGTGTGTTATTTTCAGGAGAAAACTATATGGAAGATGATTGTTTTTTTTTCGTGGTAATATGGAAGATGATTGGCAGTGCTAAAAAATATTAAATAGACTCTTCATCTTACAAGCTGAAGAAAAAAGACAACTAAGAAAAGAAGATAGTATATCTAGAGTCTATTTATAGTGTGAAATCCAGTAGTGACCAGATTTTGCTTTGGCATAGAAGATTGGGGCACCCCAATTTTGTGTACTTGAAAAGGCTAATGCCAGAATTATTTATAGCAGGTGGTCTTAAGGATTTTTTTATGAAGTTTGTTAGTTGACTAAGCAAACAAAAACTAGCTATCTTGCAAAGGTTTACACTATAACTCAACAATTTAATCTAGTATACTGATTTTTGAGGACCTTCTAGAGTTACTAATATTAATGGCACAATATTGTTTATTACCTTTGTTGATGATCACACAAGAGTCACATGAGTATATTTAATGAAACATAAGTCAGAAGTATGACAAATTTTCAAAAACTTTATAAATCTAGTTAGAAAGTAGTTTGGAGTTACGGTGAAGACTTTAAGGTCTGATAATGGGACAAAATATCTAGATATCAGTTCAAGATTTTATGAATGAAAATGGAATATATCACCAAACCTCTTGCATATATATACCACAACAGAATGGAATATCTAAAATAAAGAATACACATATATTATAAGTCACTAGAACACTTATGCTTTCAATGAATGTATCAAAATTTATACTGAGAAGCTGTTCTCACAACTACCTATCTGATTAAGAAAATGCTATCTAGAGCATTATTCTATAAAACTCCTAAACATGTTTTGTAGAGTATTTTCCTCTTACTAATTTACTTTCTGTATTACCTTTGAAATGTTTGGATGTATTGCATATGTTCATATACCATCTCATCATAGGAGTAAAACATTATTATAGATCAAATAAGTGTATCTTTCTTAGTTACTCAGGAACTCAAAAAGGATATAAGTGCTAGTGTCCTAAGCCTAGAAAAATGTTTGTTACTTAGATGTTACACTTGATGAAGAACATGCGTTTTATCAAAAAATAAAAAAAATAAAAGAAAACCCTGTTTCAGACAATGCTATATTTGATCAATATAGTTTTTGAGTATAATTGACATATTAAGATTATCACCTTTAGAAAATGACATCCAAACAACTAAGTAGAGTTGCCTCTAGATGGTGTGCCAAAAAATACTGAAATTGTCTCAGGAGTAAATTTGCCTATAAATTTCAGTGCTCTATCTGATTTAAAAAAACTTGCCTATTTGACCGGCAGTTGTATTGTATCATGTAACTAGGACTTGTGATATTGGTACATGGCTTCCCAGTATCCTTTGATTTGTTGGAAGAGCCCATTTCAATTCTTCAGTTTTCTGAGTGCATATGATGGTCAGGCTCGAGGCTGAGGATGTATATGAGCAGGATCAATTTATTCAAAAATGTAGTGATACAACAAGGTGAAGAAAATTTTACGTTCTCTAGAAAGTGGCATTTCAGGAAAATTTTTCATTGGAATCAATAGAGAAATTATGTACGTGGCTAAAAATATTTTAGAATTGAGAAGTGTGAATTGACCCCCCTCACCGCTTGTGAAGTGCAACTCTACCCGTATTAGCAATTACAATCTTTCCCTTGTTTATGATGAGGCATAACCTGCCAATGGTTGTCATACTTCATGAGTTAAATTACTTCTAGATGCCAAGTATAAATCCCAATCCAAGTCTTGGAATCCAATTGCAATCTTTATAACTATATTGTACTAGTTAGTAATTGCCTTGCATGTTTCATGTATCCACGTGTTATTAAACTGATGGTGCGTTGTAACATTTCATCATGCTGATGTGGTACCCTGCATAGAGGACTTTGTCCAATGTGGTACACTTTTTCCTTGCAAGAGAATCAGCATTTACTTTTTGGTCAATATAATAGTAGTAGTAATAATAGTAATAATAGAGAGAGAGAGAGACTGTATAGTTCGAGGATTTGGTTGCCATTTAAAATCAGATGATAGCAATAAAATTCCCTTGCCTTTTAAAAAAGCCGTCTTCAGTGGTCCCAATGTTTTTCTTTTAGCTTCTTCTAAGTTTCATATTTCTGTTATTATCTTCATTTAAATTATGCAGAAAAGAATGATAATATCCTGCATTTGACCTTCTCTGGTGAGATACTGGTATTTCAGGAACCCCCACCCCCCACCCCCCCTTTTTTTTGTTCGCGAAACGTGTGTAATCATTAAGCAATCATCTTTAGCTGACAATGTAACTGACATGTGCAGTGCTGTAAACCTTTTCACAGTTGAAGTTTTGGAGTCAAGATGAATCTGGCATGTCTTGTATGCCACGGGGTGGAAAGTCCATCACAATCTTTCAGAAGTTACTCGGTTTCAAGTTCAGAAAATGACGGAAGATGTTCTGCATTAGCTAGTTGCCTGACCAGGAAGGCACCGTTGCCACACCATAGGGGGGCAAATAACAACTTCACATCGTCAAAGGTGACACCTCACCCAACATTGACTGCCGATGAAGATTCCGGCCCTCCAAGGCTAGTACGAAGTCGTGCAGTTAGGCGTGATCTGGTGAGAGACTGGAACTTTGACGAAGTAGTAGTGGAAGTTAACTAATTCTCCTTAGCAGAAAGAACTCAAGACAATCTCAGAAAGTTTCTCCCCTAGCGAGGGTATCGCTCATGAGGTCTTTCTTTGGTGGAAAAGCCCGACTCAGGTACTCTTTGTTGCGCCAGATTGATCATACTGTAACATGTAACAATATCTTTGTACTTTCCTAAATGTGTTACAGTCTCTGTGGCCCTTGCAATGAAGGCTCCCAGGTTAATGGTGTTCTAGGTGTAACAAGTTGAATTTGATGTTTTCCCTTCGCCTTCCCCATCCTAAAACTTGTTGTGGATGTGAACATCTAGTTTGCAGTTGCTGGCTATTTTGAGCTTATTGGACATGGAAAATTTTCAAGATGTGCATTATTTTGTTCATATCTGCGTTTCCTTTACCATTAACCATTGTTGATCTTGCATACATGATTTTCGATATTATTCTGTTGATTGATATGATTATGTAAAAATTCTCATGTTAAAAACCTTGAGAAACTGCAATATCCCACCCCCGGCCACCAAAAATCGCCCCTCCGTTGATTGGTTTTATAGTTGTGGTTTGGTTGGCACAGTTTAAAGCCCTTTGACCGAACTTTCTCTGTCTTCCTCCATGTCATTTGGTTGTCGATACCATGTATTTTTTAGTTGTCAGAAACTCCACCAGGAGGGGTGAGGAGATGCGTAATTAGGCATTTTTCCATGGGGAAGTGACTTGCATAAGGAAGAAATGTGTTCGGAATTGCTTTATTTGTGTTGTGTTAGCAGTATTGAATTGGTAATGACTGTTTTTGGAAATAATGGACACCTTTCATTTAAGGTTGTGGCTCTGTTGGTGAGCTCTATTTATAAATGTGAAAGGAAATGAATTCTTCTACGTGGAAGCTTGAATGAAAATGAGTTCTTTTTTTTTTTTTTTTTGGGAAAAAAGGAACTATATTGATATAAAATCTTCAAGAGTACAACTTTACATCAGAAGAGCTAAAAAGAAAAGGTCGAAATACACAAAGCAAATCTAATCATCAAAAGCTCAGGGGCGGATGTCTTCGAAATAAGAGTGATCAAGGTATGATTGAACTCAACCGGAAAACTGCCACATCTAAAAGCACTAAGGACAAACTCAGTCACTGCTACCTCAACCTTGTCCCAATTCCGTTGGAAAAAAATAGGGGCAGCCCGTCAGGGCCAGGGGCCTTATACGGGCCCATTTGGAAAACTGCCTCATAAACTTCCGTCGTCGATACATCTCTATTCAGCCAAACAGCGTCAGAGTAATCTAGGGAGTTGATGTGGAGTTCTTCGTCATCACACTGCTGGATATTTCCTTTTTCAAAGAGTGTGCAATAATAATGCCTTAACACTGATCGAATAGCGTTAGGCGAGTCAGGCCACGCACCTTCGTTATCCTTCAACCGCGACACTGGTCTGGACCGGCTACACTTAGACATAACTTGGTGGAAGTACCGGATATTATGTTCCCCCTCATATAACCAATATAGATTATTTTCTTGTGTCCAATAAACCTCTTCTTGTCGCAAAATATCGTTATATTCATCAAGAAGTTCCGATTGCAAACGGTTTAGATATGATGAAAGCCGCAAGGCAAGAGAGTTCTGAATACCACTCAATCGGGAGAGGCAATGGTTGCGGCGGCGGTTGAGATTGCCAAACACCTCATGACTCCACTCCGTCACATTTTCAGTAAATTTGCGGACAGTAGCCATTAAATCATTGGGCTCATGCTGCCATGCATTCTCCATAAAAGTGTTAAAATTTTCGTGAAGCATCCAGCAAGCTAAGAATTTAAATGGTCGATTGCGGAGGACAACAGGCGGCTGGATTGCTACCGTCAAAAGAAGGGGGTGGTGGTCAGATTATACACGCGGAAGATGCTGCAGACTAGTATTACCATGTCAGGTGAGCCAATGATCATTCATCCAAGCCTGGTCAAGGAGTTGCTCAATCAAGAAACAGGCATGCTGGCCATTTGTCCAAGTATATCGTGGTCCAGAGAATGTAACACTAACAAGCTTACAAGTATCGACCATTTGGCACATGCGTCGGAGTCCATAGCCACGTGGTGGACGTCCACCCCTCTTGTCTTCCTGTTTGATTACTTGGTTGAAGTCTCCAATGAGAAGCCATGGCCATGATATACGAGGGGATAATGCTTCAATGAAGGCATAAAACGAATCTCTAACAACCATTGTGGGGGAGTCATACACCAAAGAGACGATTTCATACCGTGTACTATCAAGTGAGATACATATATTAATAACCTGAGCTGTGTAGTTGATGAGGCGTAATTGAATAGTGTTTGCATCCTAGAAACACCATAATCCGTTCGAATATCCACAAGCTTCCACTGCCATAAAGTTGGTAAACGTTGAACCACGCATAATGCGTTTAGCACGTATACTAGGTACCCGCGTTTCCATGAGAAACAACATATTAGGTTTATGGTCGCACAGCATCCGTAATAAAAACCGTATGGTATCAGGGGATCCTGCCCCTCGGCAATTCCATGATAAGAGCCGCAGCATCATAACAATACAGTCAATGTGATGATTGCCTCATTTAAGTTGAGGCAGGTGGATCACTTTCAGTCTCCATACTGTCGTGTATGCAACAGTCTTGTGCTTCTACCTCTCTAAATGTGGTTGATAGTACAGCATCAGGTGGTTTTTCTTTTACACTTTGCATTACCACTTCGTGGGGAGTATGTGTATCATTTGCAATGGTGTCACCACCGTCCAGTTTCCCCATATCAAGTGACATGGAGGTGGTTGTAGTATTAGTGATGTCCTTAAGTGGTACAAGGGCATCATTCTTTTTCGCAGGAGCATTGGCTAAGACAGGCCATTCTGTGGGTTGCCAGGAAATTGTATGTGTCTCAGCGCCTCTTCCCCTTTCTACAGAGCCATGTGTCTTCGGGGTGGTACGTGACGTTGCGCGGATGCCCTGAACCCGAGCCTTGGAGGGTTCTTTGACCGGTATACCCTTACTCTTTCGGCCCTTCGTCTTTAGTAACTGGTCTTTCGATGCAACATTGAACGTCACCGAAGGGCCTGGATCTTTCACACTCTATAGTGTTGTTAAGACATGTTCCACTTGGGAAGATTCCTCCGGGTTGGCGTATGAGGCTATAGGAGAAAATCTCGAACATGCATGGACCTGGGCCACTGGTTTGCCTACAGAAGGGTTCGTCATAGTTGGTGCTGAGTGTTGGTGGTTCCCTCCTTCTTCATGCGACGCGTATTGATTTTGTGTAACTTTTAGCGGATTGCGTCTGCGATTGCTAGGGCGCACTATCATCCATGGGCCGAAAGGATCAGGCAGAGCAGATGTATCCGGGGCATTTGACGGAGCCGCAGGTGGTACGGATTCGGTAGCAGGATGGTTATTGCATTCCTCGCTACGGTGACCATAGCGACCGTAATGGAAGCATATTAGATACAAGTTTTCATATTCGACATGCATGGGTATACCGCTCAACTCAACAATAGACTTCAATGGTTTTTGCAGATCGATCTCCACGCAAACACGTGCATATTTACCACGAGATGCTTGCATAGTGTGCATGTCGACTTTCACAGCCTTACCCAGGTGGTTACCAATTCGCATCAAGATGCAAACCTTGAACAGTTCAAGGGGAAGGCGAGGAACACGTACCCAAACCATGGTAGCTGTTGGTGGTGACGCTGAGGGACGAAATCCTAGGCACAGTTTGGTGACAGTGAGATAATGCCCTTAAATAATCCAGGGACCATCCTCTAACGCATGTAGATAATCATCTTGAGAATAAAAACGACATACATAATACCTGTCCTCCAAATCTATTATGTCCAGGCGGTGCGGCAAGGACCATATTTCATGAAGTCTCTGTGTTAAAACTCTATATGAAATATTTCTGCCCAGGGGTTTGATTAATAGGGCACGACGCCATGGCAACCACAGTTCCTTCCACTCATCCAACGTGATGTCCACCACTGCTCTGTCAGGTTTTGTAGCGCCCCGACCCGGACAGCGGAATCCGAACCGGTGCACCCGTCGTAGCTTACTGAGAAGACTACAAGACGTCTCATCTCTCGTGTACACATCATCAGTGACGTACGAGAGTAAAAGCGGAAACATGTATCTAACGAATGTCAACCGTCAACTCGTACACCAAGAATACTAAAATCCCAACAACTAGTCATGATGTTCACCAACGCACATCTTCAAACAAATGAAATAACTGAAATAAACAATATCTGTCTCGACTATTCGCCATTAGGCACTCTAAGCATCCCACTCAGCCCACTCGCCGTCGTCTTCAATGAAAATCATGTCATAGCTAGGCTCATCTGCACAATAAGAGTAGTACCCTTAGCGAAAACGCTAGCAAGTAACCCACTTATAAGACATACGGGATCAACACATGGCAAGACATGAGTAATAGATAAACTGAGGGAATTGAGGGGCACATGTCTTGTAATTTTCAAATATATAAGCGGAACAAGTAATAAATCAGGTACAGCAACTTAAAACGCAAGTAAGCAATTCAATGTCGATCAAATAACATAAACACACATACCACAACGACTCTCGTGATGCATGTCAAATAATGCACTACGCTACACAATCACATATGCATGAGCCATTTCTTTCAAATCAATGCAATGCATGACACAATGTCCGGTTCCTAACTCATTTCCTTGTAACGCACCCCGGCTTATATTTCCATCCCGGTTAACGTTACAAGCTCGTATGCTCTGTGATGCACCTCGGCTTATATTTCCATCCCGATTAACATCACAGCTCTCGTAAACTCTACAATGCACCTCGGCTTATATTTCCATCCCGATTAACATTGTAGAGGACTTTATACCCTGTAACGCACCCCGGCTTAAATTTCCATCCCGGTTAACGTTACAGTCTTTTGTGCCCTACAGTGCACCCCGGCTTAAATTTCCATCCCGGTTAACACTGTAGGTCACCTTCGCAAATCAGTGCCGAAGCACCTCTCTTTTCAAAAACCTTATGCAATGCACGTGCCATGATGCAAGACTCTTTACTTCATTCATACTTCTCGTTCACATATGCAATTCACATTCACATGCGCAAGTACAAGTCACACACAAGAGTTCACTAGCTTATTCATCAACACTTAGACTTCAACTAGCTCGTCAACGCTTAACCTTGATTCTAAGGTTCACATCCCGACGAGAGTATCCCTATCTTTCCTTCATTGAACTCCAAGACACCTTGTACGTTCATTTCCTAACCCTTCTAAGTCATCCACGTTGAACTCCGATTCGAATACCCTTCAAATTCTCCAAACTTGATTCACCTTCTTAAGTCATGTTCCCAAGACTTAGACTAGTCATAATCAGGTCCTAAGAAGTCCCTAAGGTCACCCAAAGGATCCCCTAGCTTCCCTCTTTCTTCCCTTGCTTTTCCACAAAACTGGTTGACGTCATACCCTGACGTCGATCGATCAACGTACGTCATACCCTGACGTCGATCGATCGACGTCCATCTGAGGCACGTCGATCTCTCACTCAATCTACGTCGATCGATCGACGTTCATCTGAGGCACGTCGAACTCTCACTCATCCTACGTCGATCGATCTACGTCCTTCTGAGGCACGTCATACCCTCACTTGCTATACGTCGATCGATCGACGTACGTCATACCCTGACGTCGATCGATCGACGTCCCCGTTCCAGAACACCATTCTGCGATTTTCTGCAGAAACTGCAGAAATAACCCCCAACTCGACCCCAACTTCCTTCAAAACCGTTCCAAGCCTATTTCCCACTATCAATCCATCCTAAAATCACCCAAGACAACATCTTTAGCATACGATTCACGGATTCAAGCCTAGCACTCAAAGTACTTATCAAATCAACCCAAAGATCAAATCTTTTCACTCTCCCCTCCCTTCAACCACCATTATCAACAAGGTAGGGTTCAAGGGATTGGGATTTACATGATCTCATATAACAACAATCAACGAACAAGATTTCAACATATAATGGCCAAATCTCAAACCAAAACACATAGATCTCACAATAGATTCACATAGAGAAATTACTGCATGGTGATCCAAATTGATATCAAAATAGGCCCTTTCTCTTTCGCAAATCGTAAAAACTTATAAACAGATTACTTGCCTTTGATTACTCGAAGAAGAAATGAAAGACGAACGAAGATTGGATTGAGGATCTTGAGAGAGTTCTCCTAGGGTTGCTGGAGAAGGAGAGGAATCGCCTATGAGGGGAGATGACCGTCAGTTTTCTCTGTGTAATGGGAAAACTGACGTTCTGTCAGTTTTTATATGGAAAGGGAAAAAGTTTGGTGTTTCTAAATTATATCTTATTTTCCTATTTTCCTTAAAGGATAAACTTAATTATTTAATTCTAAATTAAATATAAATAAATTCTAACATTAAATCCATCATTAATTTCTAATTAATCCTTATATTAATGCCTAATTAATTCTCGTTGACTGCCATTAATTCCCGTAAAATTCTTCTTTGTCTTTTAATTACCCTACGGAAAATGCGGGGCATAACAGGTTTATCCCCATATATAGGATCATCAGCCAACTTACCCGGGTATTGGAAATCGTCATCGGCATAATCTTCCTCTTCGCCTTCACCCGTGTAGAGTCCACTAGAGAGAGCAATAGGTTGTCGACGACTCAGGATTTCTGTCCACGCCGTGGTGTTATCCGGTAATGCGGGTTCATACGGAGCAGGACGTTTGTATTTCTTCACACTGCGACGCACTTGGTCGATCTCCTCTACACTGCGTTCCATAGTATCCTCCTCCGGAGATAAGTATTCCGGTTGAGTTTTCTGCCAGCCGAATCGTTGCCGGCGAAAACCGTTATGATCAACTGGTGATGCGGTTACGTTTAGGGTGCGAAAATGAGTTCTTTTGTTCCCGAGGGGTGGGGTGTGCGGTGGATGGGCGGGGGGTTTGTCATGAAGATCTGTACGTTAATTAAGATCTAACAAATTAAGCAAAAAGATATAAATCTTTAATTTCTAATAAAAGTGATCGCAAGCTTCTGTGATTTTGAGTTGAGTTCGTAGGTTTGAGACGCAGAAACAGTCTCTTACATTAAGTGTATGGTAAGATTGCGTATATCAAATCACTAAGTGATCCGTTTCTTTTCTGGACTCGCGTGAGTTTAATGCACCGTGAATGTTTTTTTACTTTCTAAGAAAAGTGGAACAAAGTATTAAGGTACTTTAGTGACACCTTGCCTACACGGTAACGATGATACAATTGGAAATATGCAAGATATGGTAATTGGACCAGTCGCATTCTTCATTCATGACTAACTTGGGCATAGTTCAGTTTGTACCCGGATTGGAGATTGCCAACAAAAGGTCATGAGTTCGAATGTAGGGACGCGCACAGTGGTTACTCCACTGAACCTTGACATACGGAATGACGCGTCGGCGTAGGACTTGATCTTTTCTATCCACAATCTTTATTGGATGCTCTTCATACGTGACATCTTCTTTAACATCCAAGGGTTGAGCTTCAAGGATATGGCCCGGGTCCGATACGTACTTCCTTAGTTGCGATACATGAAATACGTTATGGACTTGGGACAAATTTGGAGGTAAGGCTAGTCGGTATGCTCTTTCACCGACTTTACCAAGGACTTCATAAGGACCAATGTATCTAGAGCTTAACTTGCCCTTCACTCCAAATCTGGCAATTCCCTTGGTTGGTGAAACTCGTAGATAGACCTTATCGCCCTCCTCAAACTCCAAAGGTCGTCTCTTGGAATCAGCCCAACTCTTATTACGATCTTGTGCCACTTTCAATTTCTCTCTTATCGCTTTGACCTTTTCAATAGTTTGTTCAACCAATTCTGGTGCAGTGATTGTCCTTTCTCCCACTTCGTCCCAACAAACAGGGGACCTGCACTTACGCCCATATAACGCTTCGAATGGCGCCATGCCAATTGCACTGTGATAACTGTTATTATAGGAGAACTCCATTAACTTCAACATGCTATCCCAGTTTCCTTTAAAGTCCAAGGCGCATGCTCTCAGCATGTCTTCCAATGTTTGTATGGTCCTCTCGGATTGTCCATCCGTTTGGCGGGTGGTATGCTGTGCTCATTCTCAACTCTGTACCCATAGCTTTCTGGAATGCCCTCCAGAACTTAGAGGTGAACTTGGGGTCACTGTCCGATACGATGCTGACTGGGACTCCATGAAGACTTACAATGTTATCCACATAGATATTGGATAATCTCTCATACGAAGTACCATGTGGCATGGCTATAAAGTGAGCCGTCTTCGTTAATCGGTCCACAATTACCCAAATCATTTCATTTCCATTGCGGGTCTTGGGTAGTCCCATTACGAAATCCATCGTCACGTGTTCCCATTTCCATTCTGGAATCTCTAGTGGTTTCATCAAACCACCAGGTCGTTGATGTTCCGCTTTGACTTGTGGCATATCAAACATCTCTCAACATATGCCGCTATTGACCTTTTCATCCCTATCCACCAATAGTTTCTTTTGAGGTCCTTATACATCTTAGTACTTCCGGGGTGGATAGACATTCTTGAGTTATGCGCTTCTCGGAGCAATTCTGTTCGGATCTCGTCTTTACTTGGCACGCATAACCGATTCTGGAACCATAGACTCCCATCTTCTCGCATCTGGAATCCCTTACCAATCCTGTAGATAATTTGTCGCGGATTTCTTTCAGTGTCGGGTCCTCATACTGTGCCTCTTTGATTCTGTCCACCAAGTCTAGGCTGATAGACAAGGCGGTAAGAACATTTGCCACTGAATCTACCAATTCAAGATCAAATTCTTCGATCTCCCTTTCCAACGGTGATTGTCTTGCGTGGCTAGACTTTCTGCTCAATGCGTCCGCCACTCTGTTGGCCTTACCTGGATGGTAGTTGATGGTCAAGTCATAGTCCTTGAGCAACTCTAACCATCTCCTTTGTCTCATATTCAACTCCTTCTGCGAGAATAGATACTTTAAGCTCTTATGATCCGTGAACACTGCACATTTCTCTCCATATAGGTAGTGTCTACAGATCTTAAGAGCAAATACCACAGCTGCGAGTTCCAAGTCATGCGTCGGGTAGTTCTGCTCATATGGTTCAATTGTCTTGACGCGTATGATATGACTCGTTCATTTTGCATCAAAACACAACCTATAAACAGAACGTTAGTTGAAGACTAGCATATGTATATACAATGCATTAATTGTAATGATGTACATACCTAGTCCTTTCTTGGACGCGTCACTATAGATCACAAAACCGTCGGTGCCGGAGGGTTGTGCCAACACCGGGGCTGTGGTCAATCTCTTTTTGAGCTCGGTAAAGCTTTGCTCGCATTCAGCAGTCCATTCGAATTTAGTCTTTTTCTGCGTGAGTCGACTCAATGGTACTGCTATCGTTGAGAATCCCTCAACAAACTTTCTATAGTAGCCTGCCAAGCCTAGGAAGCTTCTAACTTCAGTCACGTTGGTAGGTCTTGGCCATTCAGTGATGGCTTCTATCTTCTTAGGATCCACAGAGATCCCATCTTCCGAAATTACGTGACCAAGGAAGGCTACGCTTCTTAGCCAGAATTCACACTTGCTGAATTTGGCATAGAGCCTTTGTTGTCTCAGAATTTGCAACACCATTCTCAAGTGTTCAGCGTGTGCTTGCTCGTCGGGAGAGTAAACTAGGATGTCGTCGATGAACACTACTACAAAGTGATCCAACTGCTCACGAAACACAGTGTTCATCAAGTCCATAAAAGCTGCTGGGGCATTAGTTAGTCCAAATGGCATCACCAGAAATTCGTAATGCCCGTAGCGAGTCCGAAAAAAGCAGTCTTAGGGACATCTTGTAGCGCCCCGCTCCCGAACCCTAGCATCGGAAACGGTGCACCCGCCGTATCTCACTAAGGAGAATACAAGGCGTCGATACAAATCAACTACACGTCATCATAATAACGCAAATTGATGTCAGCGGAAGCCATTGCTAAAATCCTCAATAAATGATCATCATCATTAATACAATGTCTAAGAATTTCTAATCAATACAATAGTCAAATGTATGTAACCACTAATCTCGAAAATACATAACCTCGAATATCGAAATAACTGTCTCATCCAATTCTCGAAAGTCTTTTCTGAATAACCTTAGTTTCGAAACCTCTCGGTCTCGATCTTCCACGGTATACCAACTCCTGTGTAAGCATACCCTAATTTCTCATGCCTGCAAAACTGGTGAGTGGTGGTGTGAGCCAAAATCAACGGGCTCAGTAAGCAACCTACTTATACTTGTTATAGGAATCATACATGCAGAAGCAAATACAAATAACATTTACAATTAACATAGATGTCCTTAGTCCACAATAATTTCACTCGATTATCTTTAACATTTAAGACTTCGAAATAAATACAAAATAATAACTCATCAGCCCAAACTATCTTACCGTGATGCATGCTCTTCTCAAGTATGACATACACAACAAACAAATAATCACATAAACAAAGGAAAAGACAATGTATACCAACGAAGTAGATAAGCCGCAGAAAGTAAGTCACTCCATATAATAATGCGCAACTTCATGATGCATGTTCTATTATGCATGTCACACGCAACGAAGTCATGTCACACGGAATGCCGATATCTCCACCATGCAATGCATGAACCCCGGGTCCTAACTGAGTGGCTGTGGGTCGTACCCACCCACAGTCACCATCCTGAGTGTACTTGGCCCCGCCACCGTACACCATCCTGAGCGCCCGTGACCCGTACGTCACGACCCACCATCATGCAAATGCACGTGCCATGAATGCAAACAACACAATCGCCTGAGGCCCCTGGCCCATCCTCACCATCCTCCGGCACTCGAATCCAGGTTCAGTTATTTCTGGAATTTATTTCTAATTTTCTGATATTTATTTATATTTTCATATAATTATTACTATTAATTAAGTTACATTTATATCATGTTCTGGGTCGAGGCTTGCCACCGCAACCGGCCCGTTGGCCAATCGGCCTGGCACGACGGCCTGCCTGGCCCGACTCTCTTTTCTTTCATCTCACTTTTATTTTCATTCTCATTTTTGTTCTTCTCATCTTCATTTAATCTGGTGTATCCACACTCATACATACACGCAGTTCACATGTAATACATATATCACATATGCACACAATTCACATATAGAGGAAATTCAATTACAGATATGCAACAATAACACACTGATGCATGATAAACATAACGAGCATAAATAGACCACTTACATTTGATGCATGACAACATGACGAACACAAATAGACTATTTACCTCTGATGCATGACAGTATAACGAGCATAGATAGACCACTTACCTCGAATCAGTCACTTAGCTTTCTTATTCTATGCTCGAACATGAGGAGGTTACTATGCATCTACATGTCCAACTTATCCTCCGGAGTCTCCAAAATTTGAACTGTACGTTGATTATTTGTTTATTAACTTGGCTCTTCAACTTCACTTTTTACACCACAAATTCCTTTTTCTTTGAATTACTCTTGTTCTTTTACAGCAATTATTCAACCATTTTATATGTTAAAATATTTAATTTCAATTCCCAAAGTAACCTAATAAATAAATATACATATCTAAATTATTGAAAGGACAGTTTACATCTAGGCACATACTTAAAATACTAAAATGACAATAATACATATATATAATTTAAAAAAAAGGTTTTATAATTTAATACGAAAATTTTATAAGCAATTCTTTTAAAAGCAGTTTATTTATTATATATATTTAAATAAGAATATCACATAATATATATCTATAATTAAAAAAAACAGTTTATTAAAATTAATTATATACTTAATCCGAAAATGAATTAAATAGTTTGCATAATTTAATCTAATTAAAACATATCCAATAATTAATATATATTTTAATTTATTAAACAATTTATGAAATATATTTTTGTATAATTACCGTAAATGCATATATATATGTAAATACTTTCTGTAGCCCGCTTAAATACATATATAAATAATTTATGAAAACACTTTAAATTTATGCATATATATATACAAATATAATTTCAGAAATCAGTTTAAATATGTATTTTATTAATTTTAGAAAAACAGTTAGTAAATATCTATGTATGTAATTTCTGAAACAATAAATAACCGTATGTAATTCCAACATAACAATATATATATATATACACACACACATAAGTAAATCTGCCAAATCATGAATAATCATATATACTTCTAAAAATGCCACAATATAATACATATACTTATAAGACCAGCAGTGGCCATTCGGCCACTACTGCCTTTGACACACACACAATTTCACAACTTTCTCATAATAATCATTTTAATATGAAATGATTATACAATTGTATAAGTGTGAATCACATACACAGTAGTGGTCATTTGACCACTGCCTCTAATACACCCAAATACACGACACCTATATATATAATTTATACATCAACACAAAACGATAATTATAACCAATGATATATGAACGCACACATACGAATATATGATCCGAATTTAATATCAAAGTATATACATAAGTTTTACAAAATTCATAGTAAATCCACCAATGTTACTTACCTCGATTCGTATATAATATAGCATACGATTGAATTGGGATTGGGTAGAAGCCACAATTACTCCTCTTTCTCTCCATGAGCCTCCGCCAAATAGTGTTTAAAGGAAAATATTATTTTTCTTTCTTTCACTACTGTGGTGACAGAATTTGTGCAGAAGGAATAAGAATGTAGTTGGTGTAGTTTGGCCTTAGGACGGAGAATTCGGCTGAGTTGTTTGAGTGGAGGGCTATGGTTGCAACATCCAAGAGGTCTTGGCTGCCTCGGGGAATTTGGCCACATTTTGATTAAAAATGTGCTTTGGAATGGCTGCTGGGTGGGGAGAAAATTTAAGGGAGCAAATGATTTTATTTATTTATTTTATTATGAAAGGATAAAGACTGATTAAGGGGGAGAAATTTTAGGCTTTGTTTAAGGGTCAGTTGGTGGGGAATTGACAGCCCCACTACTGACGGTTTTTTTTTATTTTAAAGCAATTATTTTCTTTCTTTTTTTTTTTTTGGTTTTCATTTAAAGCAATTATTAATTAAACTTTTTTTTTTAAAAAAATTACGGCTGTAACAATCTACCTCCCTTACAAAAAGTTTCGTCCTCGAAACTTGCCTTCTACATAATCACAACTTAGTATGGCCCTACATAATCAATTTATCTAGATAATGATCACGCTAGGTATCTTTTACCCATTTCACTTCCTCGTCACTGGACTAAATCCTCAAAATCATTCTTTGTATACCAACAAGGTAATTTCTAATCCATCGATTTCTGTTTGTTAAATCATAACTTAATCTATCTTTGGTTCTCGATTCATCCTTAAGGGTATCATCACCATACTGGAGTTTCACAATCCAATCGTCGGTCTATATCGTACTTATATCTGCTATCATCCGCAACATTTTATAACCGGAGCTTATGTATAATACGATTTTGACTTAATGTCTTATTTACAGAACTAAATCCCTTAAAATGTATATACCTTCAGAACACTTTTTATTCTAGTAAGATTCAACTTAGTCATCACTAGCACCCTACAAGATAATCTAGTCCCTTATAGGGTTCAATCCTTAATTTACTTCTCCCGTAGTTATAGCTTAGAATTTTCCATACGCCATCATGAGTGTTCAAGCTTACTTGTCTCTATATATTGTTATGCTTAGTACCTATATCACAACTTTTTGAAGCTTAGCTCCACTTGTTCTATATTCTAACTTTCAACTTAATTAATTACTGACTTAATCATCTTAGGCATACTATTCCACCACGCTTCCGTGTGTCACTCTGATCCATATCACTTCACTATTTGGTTATTGCAACTGCTAAATTTAATCCAATTATGTCCCATATGAACAACAACAACTACTTGTTCATGTTTACTCTATCTCAATTCAAGTCTACCCGATTCAAAAATACTTACGTGTTCATACGTTCATTCACTTATCTTAATAATTTTAAGGTTTACATATTAACCATAACTATAAACTCCTTTGTACGATATTCATCGCTAAAATCTACTGATTATATCGTTTATATATCATCTCTTAGTATTATTAATATAAATTATTTCTTAGAACTACGATCCTAACTTAGACCCCAACCATTCTCTCACATCACAATCCTAAGTAGGGACATGTGCTCGATCATTTTTTTTTACCCTACTGGTACCTGGTCCCTTGCTATTGTTACGATAGGACAGCCAAGTAACCGTCTGACCTATTAATATGTCAACCAACGTCTGCAGTAGAGCATTTTGGTTAACATTACAATTCATATTAATTAATTGTATATTATCTAATTAGAGTTACAATATCACGGCTAAGGAAATGTGCAATGTTATGATCAAAACTTAGTCAAAATAACATCGTCCTAGATATATGTAACCCTCAACCAATCATCTCTTAAGTCTAAAGTCATTCCTTAATTTTAAGATCATGTTTAAAATATAATCATCGCTTACGACAAAAAAATCAATACTTATGTTCAGGATCTACCCTTAACCAAAATCGTCACTTATGTCTAAGATCGTGACTTATGAGCAAAATCGTAACTTAATTTCTAAGATCATGGCCTAAATCTACGTTTCCGCCGTGGATCTAGAGCCATGCTCTGATACCAACTGTAGCGCCCGCTCCCGAACCCTAGCATCGGAAACGGTGCACCCCGCCGTATCTCACTAAGGAGAATACAAGGCGTCGATACAAATCAACTACACGTCATCATAATAACGCAAATTGATGTCAGCGGAAGCCATTGCTAAAATCCTCAATAAATGATCATCATCATTAATACAATGTCTAAGAATTTCTAATCAATACAATAGTCAAACGTATGTAACCACTAATCTCGAAAATACATAACCTCGAATATCGAAATAACTGTCTCATCCAATTCTCGAAAGTCTTTTCTGAATAACCTTAGTTTCGAAACCTCTCGTCTCGATCTTCCACGGTATACCAACTCCTGTGTAAGCATACCCTAATTTCTCATGCCTGCAAAACTGGTGAGTGGTGGTGTGAGCCAAAATCAACGGGCTCAGTAAGCAACCTACTTATACTTGTTATAGGAATCATACATGCAGAAGCAAATACAAATAACATTTACAATTAACATAGATGTCCTTAGTCCACAATAATTTCACTCGATTATCTTTAACATTTAAGACTTCGAAAATAAATACAAAATAAATAACTCATCAGCCCAAACTATCTTACCGTGATGCATGCTCTTCTCAAGTATGACATACACAACAAACAAATAATCACATAAACAAAGGAAAAGACAATGTATACCAACGAAGTAGATAAGCCGCAGAAAGTAAGTCACTCCATATAATAATGCGCAACTTCATGATGCATGTTCTATTATGCATGGTCACACGCAACGAAGTCATGTCACACGGAATGCCGATATCTCCACCATGCAATGCATGAACCCGGGTCCTAACTGAGTGGCTGTGGGTCGTACCCACACACAGTCACCATCCTGAGCGCCCGTGACCCGTACGTCACGACCCACCATCATGCAAATGCACGTGCCATGAATGCAAACAACACAATCGCCTGAGGCCCCTGGCCCATCCTCACCATCCTCCGGCACTCGAATCCAGGTTCAGTTATTTCTGGAATTTATTTCTAATTTTCTGATATTTATTTATATTTTCATATAATTATTACTATTAATTAAGTTACATTTATATCATGTTCTGGGTCGAGGCTTGCCACCGCAACCGGCCCGTTGGCCAATCGGCCCGGCACGACGGCCTGCCTGGCCCGACTCTCTTTTCTTTCATCTCACTTTTATTTTCATTCTCATTTTTGTTCTTCTCATCTTCATTTAATCTGGTGTATCCACACTCATACATACACGCAGTTCACATGTAATACATATATCACATATGCACACAATTCACATATAGAGGAAATTCAATTACAGATATGCAACAATAACACACTGATGCATGATAAACATAACGAGCATAAATAGACCACTTACATTTGATGCATGACAACATGACGAACACAAATAGACTATTTACCTCTGATGCATGACAGTATAACGAGCATAGATAGACCACTTACCTCGAATCAGTCACTTAGCTTTCTTATTCTATGCTCGAACATGAGGAAGGTTACTATGCATCTACATGTCCAACTTATCCTCCGGAGTCTCCAAAATTTGAACCTGTACGTTGATTATTTGTTTATTAACTTGGCTCTTCAACTTCACTTTTTACACCACAAATTCCTTTTTCTTTGAATTACTCTTGTTCTTTTACAGCAATTATTCAACCATTTTATATGTTAAAATATTTAATTTCAATTCCCAAAGTAACCTAATAAATAAATATACATATCTAAATTATTGAAAGACAGTTTACATCTAGGCACATACTTAAAATACTAAAATGACAATAATACATATATATAATTTAAAAAAAAAGGTTTTATAATTTAAATACGAAAATTTTATAAGCAATTCTTTTAAAAAGCAGTTTATTTATTATATATATTTAAATAAGAATATCACATAATATATATCTATAATTAAAAAAAACAGTTTATTAAAATTAATTATATACTTAATCCGAAAATGAATTAAATAGTTTGCATAATTTAATCTAATTAAAAACATATCCAATAATTAATATATATTTTAATTTATTAAACAATTTATGAAATATATTTTTGTATTAATTACCGTAAATGCATATATATATGTAAATAATTTCTGTAGCCCGCTTAAATACATATATAAATAATTTATGAAAACACTTTAAATTTATGCATATATATATACAAATATAATTTCAGAAATCAGTTTAAATATGTATTTTATTAATTTTAGAAAAACAGTTAGTAAATATCTATGTATGTAATTTCTGAAAACAATAAATAACCGTATGTAATTCCAAACATAACAATATATATATATACACACACACATAAGTAAATCTGCAAATCATGAATAATCATATATACTTCTAAAATGCCACAATATAATACATATACTTATAAGACCAGCAGTGGCCATTCGGCCACTACTGCCTTTGACACACACACAATTTCACAACTTTCTCATAATAATCATTTTAATATGAAATGATTATACAATTGTATAAGTGTGAATCACATACACAGTAGTGGTCATTTGACCACTGCCTCTAATACACCCAAATAACACGACACCATATATATAATTTATACATCAACACAAAACGATAATTATAACCAATGATATATGAACGCACACATACGAATATATGATCCGAATTTAATATCAAAGTATATACATAAGTTTTACAAAATTCATAGTAAATCCACCAATGTTACTTACCTCGATTCGTATATAATATAGCATACGATTGAATTGGGATTGGGTAGAAGCCACAATTACTCCTCTTTCTCTCCAGAGCCTCGCCAATAGTGTTTAAAGGAAATATTATTTTTCTTTCTTTCACTACTGTGGTGACAGAATTTGTGCAGAAGGATAAGAATGTAGTTGGTGTAGTTGGCTAGGACGGAGAATTCGCTGAGTTGTTTGAGTGGAGGGCTATGGTTGCAACATCCAAGAGGTCTTGGCTGCCTCGGGGATTTGGCCACATTTTGATTAAAATGTGCTTTGGAATGGCTGCTGGGTGGGGGAGAAAATTTAAGGGAGGCAAATGATTTTATTTATTTATTTTATTATGAAAGGATAAAGACTGATAAGGGGGAGAAATTTTAGGCTTTGTTAAGGGTCAGTTGGTGGGGGAATTGACAGCCCCACTACTGACGGTTTTTTTTTTATTTTAAAGCATTATTTCTTTTTTTTTTGGTTTTCATTTAAAGCAATTAATTAAACTTTTTTTTTAAAAAAATTTACGGCTGTAACACATCTCCCGCTTTCACCAGCAACTGATGATAACCCTTGACGAAGGTCGATCTTTGAAAACCAACGGGCTCCTTTTAGTGGTCAAATAAGTCCTCTATCCTTGGCAGAGGATATTTATTCTTAATGGTGATCTTGTTCAACTCACGATAGTCGATGCATAACCTCATGCTGCCATCCTTCTTCTTAACAAACAGAACCGGAGCTCCCCAAGGCGATACGCTGGGGCGTATCAATTTCTTGTCCAACAACTCTTGCAGTTGCCCCTTTAACTCCTTGAGTTCAGCCGGAGCCATTCTGTAAGGTGCCTTAGATATAGGCTCGGCTCCAGGGATCAACTTGATCTCAAACTCCACTTCCCTCGTTGGTGGTACTCCCGGTAGATCGTTCGGAAATACGTCCTTGAACTCATTTATTACCGGTATTTGGTCCATGGAGGGAACCTCCTGCTTCGCATCTAGTGCATACACCATAAATCCCTCAGCTCCCTTTTGTAAGGCTTTAAAGGCCTTGATCGCCGTCATGTATATCTTCTTTGGAGCCTTGGTTATTTTGACGTTCCTTGGACCGTTATTTCATTCATATCGGGGTCCTTAACGGTCACCTGCTTGAGTTTGCAGTCGATATTGGCATGATTCTTGGTCAGCCAATCCATGCCTAATATTACATCAAAATCCCTCATCGGAATCGGGACTAGTGTAACTGAAAATAATTTTCCGTCTAACACCAACTCACAGTCTTTGTACTGGTGGTAAGAAACCAGTACTTGCTCGCCCGCTGCTTGCACCCTAAATGGGTTCTCAAGCCATTCAGGTAAACGGTCGAGCTCCTTGGCGAACCTCTTAGAGATAAAAGAGTGGCTAGCCCCGCTATCAAACAACACGTTGGCAGGTACTTGATTAACTAGAATCACACCTAACAGGAAAGTGCAGCGCATAAAGGTCTCATATGAAACATATTGAATCATCAACTTAAAAGGCTAAAAATTCAACTTAGACTGCTATTATTAAACTTAAGTCATACCTGTCACGACGTTTGCATCCTCCTGGACCTCAGCGTCCGTCATCGCGTGAACTCTCGCATTGGGCCTACCTTTCTGCTGTTGGGCTGGCCCTGCCCCGGCTTGTGGTTTAGGATTCCACTCGGGACAATCTCTGATGCTATGGCCCGTCTTTCCACACTTAAAACATGCACAGCTAACTTTTCCAACATTCGCCCACATGTATTTTCTGGCAGTGTGGGCACTCTGCAGGTGCTTGGCTATTCTGCTGGTTCTGTTGCGGTGCCCTTTGAGCTGGCCCCGCTTGCCCCTTTCTGGGGATCTTGACCCAAACGTCCGGGTCTACTTCCGCTTGATTTCTACTCTTGGCCTCTGCTCGTCTCCTCTCGGGCCTCTCTCGGCTGTGACCTACGCATGTCACTCTCCACTCGGTAACATGCGTCCAGCATCTCCTCAAAAGTCTTCAAGCTCGACCTGCTATTGCAGTCCGTATGCGGGGATTCAAAACCCTTCTTCGAATTCAGCATTTTCATTCTGTTGTTTTCTAAAACCAAGGGTGTGAACTTGCCCAAGGCGTGGAACCTTCCGCATAGTCAGAAATAGTCATCCTCCCTTGCTCAAATCTGTCAAACTTGCCTCATCTTCTCCAGAACGCAGTCTCAGGCAACGTAGTAGTCTTTATAGGCCTTCACAAACTGCTCCACTGGATGGGAGGAGTCATCTTGGGCAGAATGCCGTTCCACCATGCATTCGCTCTTGCCAGTCAGAAAAGGCGTGGCCACATCCACTTGTGTTCTTCAGGCACTTGCACAAGCCTGAAGATTTTTCTACTTCGTCCAGCCAACAACCCAGCCACCTCTGGGTCAGTTGTCCCTTCAAAGTTTGGGGCATGCAATCTTTCGCATTTCCCCAATATAGTACCTTATGCCGTGCTGTGGCGTGGGGTGGCGGAGGTTGCTTGCGGTTGTTGCTGCTGCTGAGCAACTCCTTGGGCTATCACTGTGATAGCGTCAATAGTGCTTGGGGAACCAAAACAGGAGGTGGCGGTGGTGGAGGGTCATTGTTCCCATTGCCACCGTTTCCTTGATTGTCTCTTCTGGGAGGCATTTTCTGCAAGATCACGTCATTAGTGTCGAGCAGTTCCAAAATAAAACGTGTAATCCATAAAGGGGTACAAGGCGTAGTTCATAGGTTAAAACGATTACATCTATTTGATTTCACTAATCGCGCTCGTACACACACCCATCCCAGATCAAGCTTAAATCTGAAATTGTATACTTAAATCTAAAGATCAACTCAAAGTGAAGATCATGACTTAGAACTCTACATGTCAATAACCTAGGTCTCCGAGGTAGATCTGAAGCCTAGGCTCTGATACCACCTGTAGCGCCCCGACCCGGACAGCGGAATCCGAACCGGTGCACCCGTCGTAGCTTACTGAGAAGCTACAAGACGTCTCATCTCTCGTGTACACATCATCAGTGACGTACGAGAGTAAAAGCGGAAGGAAACATTATCTAACGAATGTCAACCGTCAACTCGTACACCAAGAATACTAAAATCCCAACAACTAGTCATGATGTTCACCAACGCCACATCTTCAAACAAATGAAAAACTGAAATAAAACAATATCTGTCTCGACTATTCGCCATTAGGCACTCTAAGCATCCCACTCAGGCCCACTCGCCGTCGTCTTCAATGAAAATCATGTCATAGCTAGGCTCATCTGCACAATAAGAGTAGTACCCTAGCGAAAACGCTAGCAAGTAACCACTTATAAGACATACGGGATCAACACATGGCAAGACATGAGTAATAGATAAACGAGGGAATTGAGGGGGCACATGTCTTGTAATTTTCAAATATATAAGCGGAACAAGTAAAAATCAGGTACAGCAACTTAAAACGCAAGTAAGCAATTCAATGTCGATCAATAACATAAACACACATACCACACGACTCTCCGTGATGCATGTCAAATAATGCACTACGCTACACAATCACATATGCATGAGCCATTCTTTCAAATCAATGCAATGCATGACACAATGTCCGGTTCCTAACTTCATTCCTTGTAACGCACCCCGGCTTATATTTCCATCCCGGTTAACGTTACAAGCTCGTATGCTCTGTGATGCACCTCGGCTTATATTTCCATCCCGATTAACATCACAGCTCTCGTAAACTCTACAATGCACCTCGGCTTATATTTCCATCCCGATTAACATTGTAGAGGACTTTATACCCTGTAACGCACCCCGGCTTAAATTTCCATCCCGGTTAACGTTACAGTCTTTGTGCCCTACAGTGCACCCCGGCTTAAATTTCCATCCCGGTTAACACTGTAGGTCACCTTCGCAAATCAGTGCCGAAGCACCTCTCTTTTTCAAAACCTTATGCAATGCACGTGCCATGATGCAAGACTCTTTACTTCATTCATACTTCTCGTTCACATATGCAATTCACATTCACATGCGCAAGTACAAGTCACACACAAGAGTTCACTAGCTTATTCATCAACACTTAGACTTCAACTAGCTCGTCAACGCTTAACCTTGATTCTAAGGTTCACATCCCGACGAGAGTATCCCTATCTTTCCTTCATTGAACTCCAAGACACCTTGTACGTTCATTTCCTAACCCTTCTAAGTCATCCACGTTGAACTCCGATTCGAATACCCTTCAAATTCTCCAAACTTGATTCACCTTCTTAAGTCATGTTCCCAAGACTTAGACTAGTCATAATCAGGTCCTAAGAAGTCCCTAAGGTCACCCAAAGGATCCCCTAGCTTCCCTCTTTCTTCCCTTGCTTTTCCACAAAACTGGTTGACGTCATACCCTGACGTCGATCGATCGACGTACGTCATACCCTGACGTCGATCGATCGACGTCCATCTGAGGCACGTCGATCTCTCACTCAATCTACGTCGATCGATCGACGTTCATCTGAGGCACGTCGAACTCTCACTCATCCTACGTCGATCGATCTACGTCCTTCTGAGGCACGTCATACCCTCACTTGCTATACGTCGATCGATCGACGTACGTCATACCCTGACGTCGATCGATCGACGTCCCCGTTCCAGAACACCATTCTGCGATTTTCTGCAGAAACTGCAGAAATAACCCCCAACTCGACCCCAACTTCCTTCAAAACCGTTCCAAGCCTATTTCCCACTATCAATCCATCCTAAAATCACCCAAGACAACATCTTTAGCATACGATTCACGGATTCAAGCCTAGCACTCAAAGTACTTATCAAATCAACCCAAAGATCAAATCTTTTCACTCTCCCCTCCCTTCAACCACCATTATCAACAAGGTAGGGTTCAAGGGATTGGGATTTACATGATCTCATATAACAACAATCAACGAACAAGATTTCAACATATAATGGCCAAATCTCAAACCAAAACACATAGATCTCACAAATAGATTCACATAGAGAAATTACTGCATGGTGATCCAAATTGATATCAAAATAGGCCCTTTCTCTTTTCGCAAATCGTAAAAACTTATAAACAGATTACTTGCCTTTGATTACTCGAAGAAGAAATGAAAGACGAACGAAGATTGGATTGAGGATCTTGAGAGAGTTCTCCCAGGGTTGCTGGAGAAGGAGAGGAATCGCCTATGAGGGGAGATGACCGTCAGTTTTCTCTGCGTAATGGGAAAACTGACGTTCTGTCAGTTTTATATGGAAAGGGAAAAAGTTTGGTGTTTCTAAATTATATCTTATTTTCCTATTTTCCTTAAAGGATAAACTTAATTATTTAATTCTAAATTAAATATAAATAAATTCTAACATTAAATCCATCATTAATTTCTAATTAATCCTTATATTAATGCCTAATTAATTCTCGTTGACTGCCATTAATTCCCGTAAAATTCTTCTTTGTCTTTTAATTACCCTACGGAAAATGCGGGGCATAACAGGTTTATCCCCATATATAGGATCATCAGCCAACTTACCCGGGTATTGGAAATCGTCATCGGCATAATCTTCCTCTTCGCCTTCACCCGTGTAGAGTCCACTAGAGAGAGCAATAGGTTGTCGACGACTCAGGATTCTGTCCACAGCCGTGGTGTTATCCGGTGATGCGGGTTCATACGGAGCAGGACGTTTGTATTTCTTCACACTCTGCGACGCACTTGGTCGATCTCCTCTACACTGCGTTCCATAGTATCCTCCTCCGGAGATAAGTATTCCGGTTGAGTTTTCTGCCCAGCCGAATCGTTGCCGGCGAAAACCGTTATGATCAACTGGTGATGCGGTTACGTTTAGGGTGCGAAAATGAGTTCTTTTGTTCCCGAGGGTGGGGTGTGCGGTGGATGGGCGGGGGTGGGGTTTGTCATGAAGATCTGTACGTTAATTAAGATCTAACAAATTAAGCAAAAAGATATAAATCTTTAATTTCTAATAAAAGTGATCGCAAGCTTCTGTGATTTTGAGTTGAGTTCGTAGGTTTGAGACGCAGAAACAGTCTCTTACATTAAGTGTATGGTAAGATTGCGTATATCAAATCACTAAGTGATCCGTTTCTTTTCTGGACTCGCGTGAGTTTAATGCACCGTGAATGTTTTTTTACTTCTAAGAAAAGTGGAACAAAGTATTAAGGTACTTTAGTGACACCTTGCCTACACGGTAACGATGATACAATTGGAAATATGCAAGATATGGTAATTGGACCAGTCGCATTCTTCATTCATGACTAACTTGGGCATAGTTCAGTTTGTACCCGGATTGGAGATTGCCAACAAAAGGTCATGAGTTCGAATGTAGGGACGCGCACAGTGGTTACTCCACTGAACCTTGACATACGGAATGACGCGTCGGCGTAGGACTTGATCTTTTCTATCCACAATCTTTATTGGATGCTCTTCATACGTGACATCTTCTTTAACATCCAAGGGTTGAGCTTCAAGGATATGGCCCGGGTCCGATACGTACTTCCTTAGTTGCGATACATGAAATACGTTATGGACTTGGGACAAATTTGGAGGTAAGGCTAGTCGGTATGCTCTTTCACCGACTTTACCAAGGACTTCATAAGGACCAATGTATCTAGAGCTTAACTTGCCCTTCACTCCAAATCTGGCAATTCCCTTGGTTGGTGAAACTCGTAGATAGACCTTATCGCCCTCCTCAAACTCCAAAGGTCGTCTCTTGGAATCAGCCCAACTCTTATTACGATCTTGTGCCACTTTCAATTTCTCTCTTATCGCTTTGACCTTTTCAATAGTTTGTTCAACCAATTCTGGTGCAGTGATTGTCCTTTCTCCCACTTCGTCCCAACAAACAGGGGACCTGCACTTACGCCCATATAACGCTTCGAATGGCGCCATGCCAATTGCACTGTGATAACTGTTATTATAGGAGAACTCCATTAACTTCAACATGCTATCCCAGTTTCCTTTAAAGTCCAAGGCGCATGCTCTCAGCATGTCTTCCAATGTTTGTATGGTCCTCTCGGATTGTCCATCCGTTTGCGGGTGGTATGCTGTGCTCATTCTCAACTCTGTACCCATAGCTTTCTGGAATGCCCTCCAGAACTTAGAGGTGAACTTGGGGTCACGGTCCGATACGATGCTGACTGGGACTCCATGAAGACTTACAATGTTATCCACATAGATATTGGATAATCTCTCATACGAAGTACCATGTGGCATGGCTATAAAGTGAGCCGTCTTCGTTAATCGGTCCACAATTACCCAAATCATTTCATTTCCATTGCGGGTCTTGGGTAGTCCCATTACGAAATCCATCGTCACGTGTTCCCATTTCCATTCTGGAATCTCTAGTGGTTTCATCAAACCACCAGGTCGTTGATGTTCCGCTTTGACTTGTTGGCATATCAAACATCTCTCAACATATGCCGCTATTGACCTTTTCATCCCTATCCACCAATAGTTTCTTTTGAGGTCCTTATACATCTTAGTACTTCCGGGGTGGATAGACATTCTTGAGTTATGCGCTTCTCGGAGCAATTCTGTTCGGATCTCGTCTTACTTGGCACGCATAACCGATTCTGGAACCATAGACTCCCATCTTCTCGCATCTGGAAATCCCTTACCAATCCTGTAGATAATTTGTCGCGGATTTCTTTCAGTGTCGGGTCCTCATACTGTGCCTCTTTGATTCTGTCCACCAAGTCTGGGCTGATAGACAAGGCGGGTAAGAACATTTGCCACTGAATCTACCAATTCAAGATCAAATTCTTCGATCTCCCTTTCCAACGGTGATTGTCTTGCGTGGCTAGACTTTCTGCTCAATGCGTCCGCCACTCTGTTGGCCTTACCTGGATGGTAGTTGATGGTCAAGTCATAGTCCTTGAGCAACTCTAACCATCTCCTTTGTCTCATATTCAACTCCTTCTGCGAGAATAGATACTTTAAGCTCTTATGATCCGTGAACACTGCACATTTCTCTCCATATAGGTAGTGTCTACAGATCTTAAGAGCAAATACCACAGCTGCGAGTTCCAAGTCATGCGTCGGGTAGTTCTGCTCATATGGTTTCAATTGTCTTGACGCGTATGATATGACTCGTTCATTTTGCATCAAAACACAACCTATAAACAGAACGTTAGTTGAAGACTAGCATATGTATATACAATGCATTAATTGTAATGATGTACATACCTAGTCCTTTCTTGGACGCGTCACTATAGATCACAAAACCGTCGGTGCCGGAGGGTTGTGCCAACACCGGGGCTGTGGTCAATCTCTTTTTGAGCTCGGTAAAGCTTTGCTCGCATTCAGCAGTCCATTCGAATTTAGTCTTTTTCTGCGTGAGTCGACTCAATGGTACTGCTATCGTTGAGAATCCCTCAACAAACTTTCTATAGTAGCCTGCCAAGCCTAGGAAGCTTCTAACTTCAGTCACGTTGGTAGGTCTTGGCCATTCAGTGATGGCTTCTATCTTCTTAGGATCCACAGAGATCCCATCTTCCGAAATTACGTGACCAAGGAAGGCTACGCTTCTTAGCCAGAATTCACACTTGCTGAATTTGGCATAGAGCCTTTGTTGTCTCAGAATTTGCAACACCATTCTCAAGTGTTCAGCGTGTGCTTGCTCGTCGGGAGAGTAAACTAGGATGTCGTCGATGAACACTACTACAAAGTGATCCAACTGCTCACGAAACACAGTGTTCATCAAGTCCATAAAAGCTGCTGGGGCATTAGTTAGTCCAAATGGCATCACCAGAAATTCGTAATGCCCGTAGCGAGTCCGAAAAGCAGTCTTAGGGACATCTTGTAGCGCCCCGCTCCCGAACCCTAGCATCGGAAACGGTGCACCCGCCGTATCTCACTAAGGAGAATACAAGGCGTCGATACAAATCAACTACACGTCATCATAATAACGCAAATTGATGTCAGCGGAAGCCATTGCTAAAATCCTCAATAAAATGATCATCATCATTAATACAATGTCTAAGAATTCTAATCAATACAATAGTCAAATGTATGTAACCACTAATCTCGAAAATACATAACCTCGAATATCGAAATAACTGTCTCATCCAATTCTCGAAAGTCTTTTCTGAATAACCTTAGTTTCGAAACCTCTCGTCTCGATCTTCCACGGTATACCAACTCCTGTGTAAGCATACCCTAATTTCTCATGCCTGCAAAACTGGTGAGTGGTGGTGTGAGCCAAAATCAACGGGCTCAGTAAGCAACCTACTTATACTTGTTATAGGAATCATACATGCAGAAGCAAATACAAATAACATTTACAATTAACATAGATGTCCTTAGTCCACAATAATTTCACTCGATTATCTTTAACATTTAAGACTTCGAAAATAAATACAAAATAAATAACTCATCAGCCCAAACTATCTTACCGTGATGCATGCTCTTCTCAAGTATGACATACACAACAAACAAATAATCACATAAACAAAGGAAAAGACAATGTATACCAACGAAGTAGATAAGCCGCAGAAAGTAAGTCACTCCATATAATAATGCGCAACTTCATGATGCATGTTCTATTATGCATGTCACACGCAACGAAGTCATGTCACACGGAATGCCGATATCTCCACCATGCAATGCATGAACCCGGGTCCTAACTGAGTGGCTGTGGGTCGTACCCACCCACAGTCACCATCCTGAGTGTACTTGGCCCCACCACCGTACACCATCCTGAGCGCCCGTGACCCGTACGTCACGACCCACCATCATGCAAATGCACGTGCCATGAATGCAAACAACACAATCGCCTGAGGCCCCTGGCCCATCCTCACCATCCTCCGGCACTCGAATCCAGGTTCAGTTATTTCTGGAATTTATTTCTAATTTTCTGATATTTATTTATATTTTCATATAATTATTACTATTAATTAAGTTACATTTATATCATGTTCTGGGTCGAGGCTTGCCACCGCAACCGGCCCGTTGGCCAATCGGCCTGGCACGACGGCCTGCCTGGCCCGACTCTCTTTTCTTTCATCTCACTTTTATTTTCATTCTCATTTTTGTTCTTCTCATCTTCATTTAATCTGGTGTATCCACACTCATACATACACGCAGTTCACATGTAATACATATATCACATATGCACACAATTCACATATAGAGGAAATTCAATTACAGATATGCAACAATAACACACTGATGCATGATAAACATAACGAGCATAAATAGACCACTTACATTTGATGCATGACAACATGACGAACACAAATAGACTATTTACCTCTGATGCATGACAGTATAACGAGCATAGATAGACCACTTACCTCGAATCAGTCACTTAGCTTTCTTATTCTATGCTCGAACATGAGGAAGGTTACTATGCATCTACATGTCCAACTTATCCTCCGGAGTCTCCAAAATTTGAACCTGTACGTTGATTATTTGTTTATTAACTTGGCTCTTCAACTTCACTTTTTACACCACAAATTCCTTTTTCTTTGAATTACTCTTGTTCTTTTACAGCAATTATTCAACCATTTTATATGTTAAAATATTTAATTTCAATTCCCAAAGTAACCTAATAAATAAATATACATATCTAAATTATTGAAAGACAGTTTACATCTAGGCACATACTTAAAATACTAAAATGACAATAATACATATATATAATTTAAAAAAAAAGGTTTTATAATTTAAATACGAAAATTTTATAAGCAATTCTTTTAAAAAGCAGTTTATTTATTATATATATTTAAATAAGAATATCACATAATATATATCTATAATTAAAAAAAACAGTTTATTAAAATTAATTATATACTTAATCCGAAAATGAATTAAATAGTTTGCATAATTTAATCTAATTAAAAACATATCCAATAATTAATATATATTTTAATTTATTAAACAATTTATGAAATATATTTTTGTATTAATTACCGTAAATGCATATATATATGTAAATAATTTCTGTAGCCCGCTTAAATACATATATAAATAATTTATGAAAACACTTTAAATTTATGCATATATATATACAAATATAATTTCAGAAATCAGTTTAAATATGTATTTTATTAATTTTAGAAAAACAGTTAGTAAATATCTATGTATGTAATTTCTGAAAACAATAAATAACCGTATGTAATTCCAAACATAACAATATATATATATATATACACACACACACATAAGTAAATCTGCAAATCATGAATAATCATATACTTCTAAAAATGCCACAATATAATACATATACTTATAAGACCAGCAGTGGCCATTCGGCCACTACTGCCTTTGACACACACACAATTTCACAACTTTCTCATAATAATCATTTTAATATGAAATGATTATACAATTGTATAAGTGTGAATCACATACACAGTAGTGGTCATTTGACCACTGCCTCTAATACACCCAAATACACGACACCTATATATATAATTTATACATCAACACAAAACGATAATTATAACCAATGATATATGAACGCACACATACGAATATATGATCCGAATTTAATATCAAAGTATATACATAAGTTTTACAAAATTCATAGTAAATCCACCAATGTTACTTACCTCGATTCGTATATAATATAGCATACGATTGAATTGGGATTGGGTAGAAGCCACAATTACTCCTCTTTCTCTCCATGAGCCTCCGCCAAATAGTGTTTAAAGGAAAATATTATTTTTCTTTCTTTCACTACTGTGGTGACAGAATTTGTGCAGAAGGAATAAGAATGTAGTTGGTGTAGTTTGGCCTTAGGACGGAGAATTCGGCTGAGTTGTTTGAGTGGAGGGCTATGGTTGCAACATCCAAGAGGTCTTGGCTGCCTCGGGGAATTTGGCCACATTTTGATTAAAAATGTGCTTTGGAATGGCTGCTGGGTGGGGAGAAAATTTAAGGGAGCAAATGATTTTATTTATTTATTTTATTATGAAAGGATAAAGACTGATTAAGGGGGAGAAATTTTAGGCTTTGTTTAAGGGTCAGTTGGTGGGGAATTGACAGCCCCACTACTGACGGTTTTTTTTTTTTTATTTTAAAGCAATTATTTTTTTTTTTTTGGTTTTCATTTAAAGCAATTATTAATTAAACTTTTTTTTTAAAAAAAATTTACGGCTGTAACACATCTCCCGCTTTCACCAGCAACTGATGATACCCTTGACGAAGGTCGATCTTTGAAAACCAACGGGCTCCTTTTAGTTGGTCAAATAAGTCCTCTATCCTTGGCAGAGGATATTTATTCTTAATGGTGATCTTGTTCAACTCACGATAGTCGATGCATAACCTCATGCTGCCATCCTTCTTCTTAACAAACAGAACCGGAGCTCCCCAAGGCGATACGCTGGGGCGTATCAATTTCTTGTCCAACAACTCTTGCAGTTGCCCCTTTAACTCCTTGAGTTCAGCCGGAGCCATTCTGTAAGGTGCCTTAGATATAGGCTCGGCTCCAGGGATCAACTTGATCTCAAACTCCACTTCCCTCGTTGGTGGTACTCCCGGTAGATCGTCCGGAAATACGTCCTTGAACTCATTTATTACCGGTATTTGGTCCATGGAGGGAACCTCCTGCTTCGCATCTAGTGCATACACCATAAATCCCTCAGCTCCCTTTTGTAAGGCTTTAAAGGCCTTGATCGCCGTCATGTATATCTTCTTTGGAGCCTTGGTTATTTTGACGTTTCCTTGGACCGTTATTTCATTCATATCGGGGTCCTTAACGGTCACCTGCTTGAGTTTGCAGTCGATATTGGCATGATTCTTGGTCAGCCAATCCATGCCTAATATTACATCAAAATCCCTCATCGGAATCGGGACTAGTGTAACTGAAAATAATTTTCCGTCTAACACCAACTCACAGTCTTTGTACTGGTGGTAAGAAAGTAGTACTTGCTCGCCCGCTGCTTGCACCCTAAATGGGTTCTCAAGCCATTCAGGTAAACGGTCGAGCTCCTTGGCGAACCTCTTAGAGATAAAAGAGTGGCTAGCCCCGCTATCAAACAACACGTTGGCAGGTACTTGATTAACTAGAATCACACCTAACAGGAAAGTGCAGCGCATAAAGGTCTCATATGAAACATATTGAATCATCAACTTAAAAGGCTAAAAATTCAACTTAGACTGCTATTATTAAACTTAAGTCATACCTGTCACGACGTTTGCATCCTCCTGGACCTCAGCGTCCGTCATCGCGTGAACTCTCGCATTGGGCCTACCTTTCTGCTGTTGGGCTGGCCCTGCCCCGGCTTGTGGTTTAGGATTCCACTCGGGACAATCTCTGATTCTATGGCCCGTCTTTCCACACTTAAAACATGCACCGCTAACTTTCCAACATTCGCCCACATGTCTTTTCTGGCAGTGTGGGCACTCTGCAGGTGCTTGGCTATTCTGCTGGTTCTGTTGCGGTGCCCTTTGAGCTGGCCCCGCTTGCCCCTTTCTGGGGATCTTGACCCAACGTCCGGGTCTACTTCCGCTTGATTCTACTCTTGGCCTCTTGCTCGTCTCCTCTCGGGCCTCTCTCGGCTGTGACCTACGCATGTCACTCTCCACTCGGTAACATGCGTCCAGCATCTCCTCAAAAGTCTTCAAGCTCGACCCCGCTATTGCAGTCCGTATGCGGGGATTCAACCCTTCTTCGAATTTCAGCATTTTCATTCTGTTGTTTTCTAAAACCAAGGGTGTGAACTTGCCCAAGGCGTGGAACCTGTCCGCATAGTCAGAAATAGTCATCCTCCCTTGCTCAAATCTGTCAAACTGCCTCATCTTCTCCAGAACGGCAGTCTCAGGCACGTAGTAGTCTTTATAGGCCTTCACAAACTGACTCCACTGGATGGGAGGAGTCATCTTGGGCAGAATGCCGTTCCACCATGCATTCGCTCTGCCAGTCAGAAAAGGCGTGGCCACATCCACTTTGTGTTCTTCAGGCACTTGCACAAGCCTGAAGCATTTTTCTACTTCGTCCAGCCAAAACCCAGCCACCTCTGGGTCAGTTGTCCCTTCAAAGTTTGGGGCATGCATCTTTCGCATTTCCCCAATATAGTACCTTATGCCGTGCTGTGGCGGTGGTGGCGGAGGTTGCTGCGGTTGTTGCTGCTGCTGAGCAACTCCTTGGGCTATCACTGTGATAGCGTCAATTAGTGCTTGGGGAACCAAAACAGGAGGTGGCGGTGGTGGAGGGTCATTGTTCCCATTGCCACCGTTTCCTTGATTGTCTCTTCTGGGAGGCATTTTCTGCAAGATCACGTCATTAGTGTCGAGCAGTTCCAAAATAAAACGTGTAATCCATAAAGGGGTACAAGGCGTAGTTCATAGGTTAAAACGATTACATCTATTTGATTTCACTAATCGCGCTCGTACACACACCCATCCCAGATCAAGCTTAAATCTGAAATTGTATACTTAAATCTAAAGATCAACTCAAAGTGAAGATCATGACTTAGAACTCTACATGTCATAACCTAGGTCTCCGAGGTAGATCTGAAGCCTAGGCTCTGATACCACCTGTAGCGCCCCGACCCGGACAGCGGAATCCGAACCGGTGCACCCGTCGTAGCTTACTGAGAAGACTACAAGACGTCTCATCTCTCGTGTACACATCATCAGTGACGTACGAGAGTAAAAGCGGAAACATGTATCTAACGAATGTCAACCGTCAACTCGTACACCAAGAATACTAAAATCCCAACAACTAGTCATGATGTTCACCAACGCACATCTTCAAACAAATGAAATAACTGAAATAAACAATATCTGTCTCGACTATTCGCCATTAGGCACTCTAAGCATCCCACTCAGCCCACTCGCCGTCGTCTTCAATGAAAATCATGTCATAGCTAGGCTCATCTGCACAATAAGAGTAGTACCCTTAGCGAAAACGCTAGCAAGTAACCCACTTATAAGACATACGGGATCAACACATGGCAAGACATGAGTAATAGATAAACTGAGGGAATTGAGGGGCACATGTCTTGTAATTTTCAAATATATAAGCGGAACAAGTAATAAATCAGGTACAGCAACTTAAAACGCAAGTAAGCAATTCAATGTCGATCAAATAACATAAACACACATACCACAACGACTCTCGTGATGCATGTCAAATAATGCACTACGCTACACAATCACATATGCATGAGCCATTTCTTTCAAATCAATGCAATGCATGACACAATGTCCGGTTCCTAACTCATTTCCTTGTAACGCACCCCGGCTTATATTTCCATCCCGGTTAACGTTACAAGCTCGTATGCTCTGTGATGCACCTCGGCTTATATTTCCATCCCGATTAACATCACAGCTCTCGTAAACTCTACAATGCACCTCGGCTTATATTTCCATCCCGATTAACATTGTAGAGGACTTTATACCCTGTAACGCACCCCGGCTTAAATTTCCATCCCGGTTAACGTTACAGTCTTTTGTGCCCTACAGTGCACCCCGGCTTAAATTTCCATCCCGGTTAACACTGTAGGTCACCTTCGCAAATCAGTGCCGAAGCACCTCTCTTTTCAAAAACCTTATGCAATGCACGTGCCATGATGCAAGACTCTTTACTTCATTCATACTTCTCGTTCACATATGCAATTCACATTCACATGCGCAAGTACAAGTCACACACAAGAGTTCACTAGCTTATTCATCAACACTTAGACTTCAACTAGCTCGTCAACGCTTAACCTTGATTCTAAGGTTCACATCCCGACGAGAGTATCCCTATCTTTCCTTCATTGAACTCCAAGACACCTTGTACGTTCATTTCCTAACCCTTCTAAGTCATCCACGTTGAACTCCGATTCGAATACCCTTCAAATTCTCCAAACTTGATTCACCTTCTTAAGTCATGTTCCCAAGACTTAGACTAGTCATAATCAGGTCCTAAGAAGTCCCTAAGGTCACCCAAAGGATCCCCTAGCTTCCCTCTTTCTTCCCTTGCTTTTCCACAAAACTGGTTGACGTTATACCCTGACGTCGATCGATCGACGTACGTCATACCCTGACGTCGATCGATCGACGTCCATCTGAGGCACGTCGATCTCTCACTCAATCTACGTCGATCGATCGACGTTCATCTGAGGCACGTCGAACTCTCACTCATCCTACGTCGATCGATCTACGTCCTTCTGAGGCACGTCATACCCTCACTTGCTATACGTCGATCGATCGACGTACGTCATACCCTGACGTCGATCGATCGACGTCCCCGTTCCAGAACACCATTCTGCGATTTTCTGCAGAAACTGCAGAAATAACCCCCAACTCGACCCCAACTTCCTTCAAAACCGTTCCAAGCCTATTTCCCACTATCAATCCATCCTAAAATCACCCAAGACAACATCTTTAGCGTACGATTCACGGATTCAAGCCTAGCACTCAAAGTACTTATCAAATCAACCCAAAGATCAAATCTTTTCACTCTCCCCTCCCTTCAACCACCATTATCAACAAGGTAGGGTTCAAGGGATTGGGATTTACATGATCTCATATAACAACAATCAACGAACAAGATTTCAACATATAATGGCCAAATCTCAAACCAAAACACATAGATCTCACAAATAGATTCACATAGAGAAATTACTGCATGGTGATCCAAATTGATATCAAAATAGGCCCTTTCTCTTTCGCAAATCGTAAAAACTTATAAACAGATTACTTGCCTTTGATTACTCGAAGAAGAAATGAAAGACGAACGAAGATTGGATTGAGGATCTTGAGAGAGTTCTCCTAGGGTTGCTGGAGAAGGAGAGGAATCGCCTATGAGGGGAGATGACCGTCAGTTTTCTCTGCGTAATGGGAAAACTGACGTTCTGTCAGTTTTTATATGGAAAGGGAAAAAGTTTGGTGTTTCTAAATTATATCTTATTTTCCTATTTTCCTTAAAGGATAAACTTAATTATTTAATTCTAAATTAAATATAAATAAATTCTAACATTAAATCCATCATTAATTTCTAATTAATCCTTATATTAATGCCTAATTAATTCTCGTTGACTGCCATTAATTCCCGTAAAATTCTTCTTTGTCTTTTAATTACCCTACGGAAAATGCAGGGCATAACAGGTTTATCCCCATATATAGGATCATCAGCCAACTTACCCGGGTATTGGAAATCGTCATCGGCATAATCTTCCTCTTCGCCTTCACCCGTGTAGAGTCCACTAGAGAGAGCAATAGGTTGTCGACGACTCAGGATTTCTGTCCACGCCGTGGTGTTATCCGGTGATGCGGGTTCATACGGAGCAGGACGTTTGTATTTCTTCACACTGCGACGCACTTGGTCGATCTCCTCTACACTGCGTTCCATAGTATCCTCCTCCGGAGATAAGTATTCCGGTTGAGTTTTCTGCCAGCCGAATCGTTGCCGGCGAAAACCGTTATGATCAACTGGTGATGCGGTTACGTTTAGGGTGCGAAAATGAGTTCTTTTGTTCCCGAGGGGTGGGGTGTGCGGTGGATGGGCGGGGGGTTTGTCATGAAGATCTGTACGTTAATTAAGATCTAACAAATTAAGCAAAAAGATATAAATCTTTAATTTCTAATAAAAGTGATCGCAAGCTTCTGTGATTTTGAGTTGAGTTCGTAGGTTTGAGACGCAGAAACAGTCTCTTACATTAAGTGTATGGTAAGATTGCGTATATCAAATCACTAAGTGATCCGTTTCTTTTCTGGACTCGCGTGAGTTTAATGCACCGTGAATGTTTTTTTACTTTCTAAGAAAAGTGGAACAAAGTATTAAGGTACTTTAGTGACACCTTGCCTACACGGTAACGATGATACAATTGGAAATATGCAAGATATGGTAATTGGACCAGTCGCATTCTTCATTCATGACTAACTTGGGCATAGTTCAGTTTGTACCCGGATTGGAGATTGCCAACAAAAGGTCATGAGTTCGAATGTAGGGACGCGCACAGTGCGGGCGTTCCTCTGCTGTCAGGCCAAAGGCCTGGTTTGTGGGGCACCTTGTGTGGGTAAGTGTGTAATATCTCACCCAATCTAGGAGACCGCTCGACTCCTGATTTACATCCTCCACGCAGCTCCTTAGGGCTGGGACAGTGGGGGTCCTTTAGGTTGGGGTTCAACCTTTTTGCCAACAACTTAATCGTTTGATTGTCGGTTGAGATCTTAGAAGGCTAAAAGTGAGGCAGAATATGCGGTCTCCAATCACGCATCGCCACGTATACAAAATCAGTTTTTTTTATAAAAAAAATTGCAGCACCCCCTTACTTTTGTACACGTGGCGACGCGTGATTAGAGACCTCATATTCTGCCTCATTTTAGCCTCCTAGGATCTCAACCGTCTGATTGTGTGTGTCGTGCATCACCTAGGACTATTTTAACTTTTATCCAAGAAGGTGCTATAACTTTCAAACCAAATATGGAACATGTAGAGGCATTTACAGAAGATTGAAAATTTGATATTCTTACACTTTCTGATTTAGACAAAACGTTATTGTTTAACTCGAAGGGCCATGTACAACTACGACACTTACTGTTTGGAAACGACATCATAAGTTATCGTTAGGATCTGGAGAAGGCGAGAGCCAGAGAAACAATAACTGGCACTAGGGGATATAACGACATCAAAAGCTATCGCTAGGGTCTGAGAAAGATGAGACCCAGAGAAACAATAACTCACACTAGGTTTTCTGGAGAGCAAGAGACAGACAAATAATACCTCCATCCTAAAAGATATAGAATTTGTTTCCAACGAGATCTCCGGCTTTATATGTACATGCATAGACAAAGAATGAAAGACAAATAATAAAAGACACAGACAAATAGTCAGTGGAGGGTGAGAGACAGACAAACAATACATCCATCCTAAACGATAGAGAGTTTGCTTCCAACGAGATCACATGCTTTATATGTACCTGTATAGACAAATAATGAAAGGCAAATAATGAAAGATACAGAAAAATAATGATGGACCAATTATGTTAGCTAAATACCTAAGACAATGTCCCTACACTTAGTTTAGATGAACATATGGTAGAACGTTAGATATTGCGGATGTACATATTTGTGGTATTATGTTGCAATAAAATTCCAATTTCCCAAAAAAATACCTAAGACAATGTTGTTTGTATATCGAAGTTCTGTCTCTTGTGCATAAAAAAGGAGACATAACTACGGTTTGTAAACCACTTGTTTAAATTTAAAGAAATTTATAAAAATGACAAAATTTAACCTAAACTTTATCTATCTTGGTTTTTCCGGTTTCGTTTTGGTTTTGATTATATCCGGTTTAGGTTTAGGTTGGTTTTTTCTGACTCGCTTTACGATTTAAGTTTTAGGTTAAGGTTTGTGACAAAAAAAAGATAGGTTTTTTTTTTTAAAACATATGACGATGTTTATTTACTTTAAATGATAATTAGATTAAAAAAAAATTCTTGAGCTTGTTTTTGATGACTAAATAATTTTAGATTTAGTCAAACTTAAACATTTTAAGTATTCTTTTTGTTGGGAGGAATTAAATTTCACATAACACTATTGCCAGTTATTGTATCTTACTCTATTGATCAATCAATTTTAAGTATAGATGCATTAAAAAATTGTTACTTTTACATCGTAATATGCATATTCATTTGAGCAAATATCATGTTGGAGTGGAAAAACATATATTGGAGTAATAATAATCACACTCTATAAAAATTTACATTACAAATACATTATAAAAATGATAAAGGCCAAAAGTATGCAACATAAAAATAATAACTTTCATAATTATGAGGCCCACCAAAACTTTATCAGTATTGCGGCCTTGGATCGTATCGACTCTCATCGCCGCATTTTAACAAAATGCGCCTGAAAAACTCCTCTTCCACCACTACGACCACCAGCTCCTCCGCTATCGCCGCTCTCTGCTCAATCCCGTCTCTGTTCCTCCTTCTCTCCCTCCTCTGCATTTTCTCACTGTCTGTATTCTTCTTCCATTCTAGCCCAATAAAAGATCTGCAACTCACTCCTCAGTTCCCCACAGATTCAATCAAAGTCTACGTATTACCCCTGCCCAGATCCCTCAATTATAGACTTCTGGAACAATATTGGTCTTTGGACTCTGATTTCAGGCTTGGAAGTGAAGTTGACAATGAAATCAGAAAGGCTAATAAACTGCTTAAAACATCTCAGGAGTTTCCTCCATATCCTGAGAACCCATTGATCAAGCAGTACAGTGCAGAGTATTGGATATTGGGAGATTTGTTGTCTCCTCAGGCATCGAAGGTTGAGTCTTTTGCTCGAAGGGTTTTCAGTGTTGAGGAGGCTGATGTGATCTTTGTGCCATTTTTTGCTACTTTGAGTGCTGAATTGCAATTAGGATTGAAAAAGGGAGTATTTAGAAAGAAGGTTGAGGATAATGAGGACTATCAGAGGCAGAAGATGGTGGTGGATCATGTCAGAAAATCAGCAGCTTGGCAGCGGTCTGGGGGCAGGGATCATGTCTTTGTTCTTACTGGTAAATTTTGAATGATCATTTTACCTTTTTTTTGTTCGTCTAGTGTTCGGTTCGATTATTTCTTTAGCTGTTGCAATGTTGCTTCTTGTTATGGAGGTTGAGATTGGAAGATAGTTCATGATTTTGGAATGAGGATTTGGAAGTTTACAAACTATTTTTAGTCTGAAGATCAGCATTGTATGTGGTTTCATTAGCTATAACCCAGTGATACTTGAGTGCAGATTGTAAACAATCAGGTGAATTTTTAGGAGCTAGATTTATGAAAATGGGAAAATAGCCACAGAAATTAAAGTTGAAACGAAGGAAGATGTTGATCGTTTCTTAGTCCGAAAGTCATCTCTTTGTTGCTATTTTGTAATGGACAGAAGTAAGGCTTGAGTGTTGTTGTGTTGTAATGGACAAAATCCTGGCCATTATTTGTGGAGGAATTGTCGAACTAGTAAGTTGTGTAGTTTCAGTTGATGTCCTTTTTCCATCTTGTCTCTTCTTATAACCATGTGTTTGTCAATAAGACAACATTGCTTCAAGAACTGGTAGTCCCTTATCAAGTGCCTGAATGTTATTTCAATTACCTGGTTTTATATGATGATTATCCTCCTTCAGTCTGGATTTTCAATGAAAGTCATGCATCTGCGTTTGTTCAGTGTTGTCAATAGCGCGAGGCGCACTGTAGTGCGACGACCAAATTTTTGTAGCGTGTAGCGCAAAGCGCCGTAGCGCACGCTACACTCATCCGAGGCGCATAGACAACTAATAAACTAAAATATTAGGTAACAACATAAACATAATATAAAATTTCATAATTGTTCAAAAAGTTTAAGCATAGATATAATTAAAACATAGATAGAACATAAAAACAATTGTTCAAATTGTTCAAACTTCATATACAAAGCAGAGTATCCGAGCACGTTTTTGGCGTCTCCTCAAAAACTTGCTCGGGTACTCTGCTTTGTATATAAAGAGAGATCGAGAGTACAAGAGAAGAAGAGACTGCGCCGGTGGTGACTAATTGCGTCGGAGAGTGGTAGTGCCGGCGGTGGTTAGAGAAGGGGTAGATAGTGATGTCGACTTTTTTGTTTTCAGAATGGGATGTCGACTTTTCTTTTTAGACGGTAGGTTTTTTTGATGGGATTGTAGCTTAGCTTTGTTATTTAGTTTTTCTTTTTTTTATTTAATAACCGAAATTACTATTTTTAAAAAAAAAATGAAATTACTGAAGCGCGCGCTACGTGCGCTACGTGCGCCTCGCGTGCTTCAAGCGCTTCGGCTGCGCTTCCAGGAGGTTGCTACGCTATATGACCTTGTAGCAATTGATGTTGCGCTACGCGCTACAGACAACACTTCCTTTGTTAAGTATCCTTGATTGCTTGGACAGAAGAAACTGTTTAAACAGGTGGTTCTTTGATGTGCTATTTTACATGCATTCAATCAGTTAGTTTTTTGTGGTTCAAGGTTAGCGGAAGTTCATCTCACTGTTAGTAGGTTGATGATTCTGGTCTGTATTGATATGACAAAAATCCTGTGTTGTGCTTCAGTATAATCTTTGCAGTCTTTCTTTGTGCCTTTGTCGGATAATACGTCATTGAAAGCTGAGCTCTTAAAAGCAAGTTTGGGTCAAGATCCTCTCAAACACAAACAAGATATCTTTAGTATATTACTTCTTCTTTTTTTTTTTTAACCTTCTTGGTTGCAGAACTGAATATGCACACAAACTGTCCTATCCTTAGGTTTAAAGAACATTGTTTGTCAAGAACTCAGAAAAGTATGATATAATTCAATATGGATCTGACACGTGTACTAGGCCTCTCACCTCACATTTTGTTTTACTTCTCTTGACGGGATAGCATTGGCCATTTCTGTTTTGCTTTAAATAACTACTCAGGCCTAACCCCTTTCATATGGCCAAAAATAAAAATTCATTGCTAAATCAAAATCTATAATAAACAGCAAGAGATTTTTTTCTTTTGGTAGTTAACAACAAGAGAAATTGAGTTATAGTTATATGTTCTTGTGGTTGGCTAGACGTTTAGGATATTATACATTGCTTGGATTTAGCAGCCCATCAACTTGGTCTCAACCTCCCTTCTCTCCTAAATATAGCTGACGTGATTTGATTAACGTATTGCCAACATGTTGTTGGGCAGTTTTTGGAGGTAGCCTGTTTTGCTCGTCCCTTATCATGTCGTATCTCGTATATTTCCTCCTTCATGTTTGCTCCTCAGCTGATTCCTGCTGATTAATGGACCACGCCTTATAAATAATCAAATTATGTGTAATGTTTATTGTAGTTTCAAAAGATAAATCTTGAAAAGAAAATGAATAGGAAGTTTATTGAAGGATGTGTTAAAGATAATGATCATAGCAACCTATTCTTTTCTCTGTTATTAATGATAAGTAACTACTTACATGAGACACAAAGCATATATCGATTCCCTGTAGCTAATAAGTACCTTATTACACTTAGTTCTTTTTTTTTTCTATTACGAAAATTCAAAAGATAAAACAGTGTGTTGCATGTTTAAGAAGCTTATGATTCAGTCTCTGGATTGTCAGGTTATGTTAAACCTTGAAGCATTCTTTGGCAGACCCTGTAGCAATGTGGCATGTCAGAGCTGAGATTGCACCCGCAATACTTCTTGTAGTGGATTTTGGTGGGTGGTACCGAGTTGACTCAAAAGGAGGCAATGATAACTCGTCAGAGGTTGTTCATCACACGCAGGTTTCATTGCTGAAAGATGTGATCGTACCCTACACCCACTTACTCCCTAGATTGCAATTGGCAGAAAACCAGAGGCGAGAAAATCTTCTATACTTCAAAGGAGCTAAACACAGGCATCGGGTTAGTAGTTTATTCCCAAAACAGTTTGGTGTTTCAAATTCTTTATGGGGAGATATAATCTAGCATATCTGGTTTACAAAGTAAGTTACTGTAATCTGTTATGCTTCAGAATTGATCTTATCTTTTTATGCTTTGGTAATCTTTTCTTTATTCGCTGTTACTAGTGGAGGTTTTGAATATAAATAGAAAGTTGCAGGTGTTGCCTTCTTTTTCTGGCTTGCTTACTAGTTACAGCGAATTTAAACAGAGGAAAGTTGTGATCTGCAGGGTGGCTTAGTTCGAGAGAAATTGTGGGATTTGCTAGTTAATGAACATGGAGTTATTATGGAAGAGGGCTTTCCTAATGCAACTGGAAAGGAGCAATCTATACGGGGAATGAGGACATCAGAGTTTTGCTTGCATCCTGCAGGGGACACACCTACTTCATGTAGACTTTTTGATGCCATTCAAAGTCTCTGTATCCCTGTTATTGTTAGTGATGATATCGAGCTCCCGTTCGAAGGGATAGTTGACTATGCCAAGTTTTCAGTATTTGTTGCAGTTAGTGATGCATTAACCCCGAATTGGCTTGTTAACCACCTTAAAGGTTATTCTGGTACGCAAAAGGATAGTTTCCGGAGAAGCATGGCTCAGGTTCAGCCCATTTTTCAGTATGATAATGGCCATCCAGGTGGCATTGGTCCCATACCTCCTGATGGTGCTGTAAATCACATATGGAGAAAGGTTCATCAGAAATTACCTATGATCAAGGAAGCCATATTTCGAAATAGGCGAAAGCCACCTGGTGTGTTTGTTCCACTGCGTTGCCATTGTACTTAAACTTGTGTTTGTGTTGCATACTTTATCTTTGTTTTCCTTTGTTTCTCTTCTCTTTTGGTAGATTATTCTTCTATGCTATGGTTATCATGTCAAATCCACTGTAGTGTTAATCCTTGTCTAAGTGCCCTTGTGTGCCTTATTTACCGACTTCTTAAGAACTACTTAAACCGGTTTTTCTGTAATTTTCAGTTGAAGGAGATTTAGTTATAGAAACAAAACGAAAAGGGATTTTACCCAGCTTTTTATACATTAGTCACATAGTCAAAAGAACATGAGTTCTCTTTTCCCAGAAGAACATGATTCGTTTGAACGTATTAAGATGGTAGTTTTGTAGGGACGGAAATTTACAGTGGTAATTCAGGAAGTGACGACAACTAAGGAGAAAGAAATCTGTTTCTCTTGAGAAAAGAGGAATTTAAAATGGATACTTTCTTCTCTCTAAAATCAAACTCTCTCCTTTTTATTTACGTTTATTACACACCGGATAGTAAGGGTGTTAAGCGAACAAAAAAGTTCACGAACAGTTTGAGTTCGATTTTTTTTTATTTAAACGAGCCGAATTCGAACACCTATTTGGGTTCGTTTAGTCAAACGAGTCAAACTGTTTGCGAACTGTTCGGTTCGTTTAAATAGCTATAGTGTTATCGAGCCGAACTCGAACTAAATTTAAAGCTCGTTTAGCTGTTTAGCTAAACGAATCCGAATTTGAAAACCTGGTATTTGGCTCGGCTTGGTTCGTTAACACCCTACCACATAGTAAAGAAACACACATTTATTTCTTCTCTCCTCTTTGTTTTATCACCACCGTCAACGGTCTTCTCTTTTTCTTTCATCTCTAATGTCTATATCCCCACCGTTTTTCGATCTTCACACAAGCTAGCTCCACTCGAAATCGACTGATACAATCTCTCTATTATCTTCTCCGGTCTCTTAGGCCACTTCCTTCTAACGGTTGGAGGGGAAAAACCCAGTACTTTTTCATTCAAAATGTAACATGCAATCATTTGTACGTGCAAAATCGGCTTGGGTAAACTTGTCCAAACCGGGTTTCAAAACAGAAGAGTAGTCTACTCTTCAATCTTACAGTTATGATTCGATAATGGAGAGAAATTTGTTGCGATTTCTTCCTAGGAAGTATGCGAACACATACTTAGGCGGAACACTACCATTGTTGGCCAAGTCCTTGGAAACAACGCCTCTTTCTACAATCTGAATAGTTTTGCTGAGGAAAATAGAGTAACAAGGGACTATTGAAAACGCAGAAGCTTGACAAAGATCTTTTCCTTTTTCGATTCTAATGTGAAACATGCAAGCATGATATCTTGATCTCTCCCCCATCCTTTTGGAAATAGAGTCTTGTTTCTCTGGCCTTGGAACTCGAAAAAGAAGATTGAGAAATTGAAACTGAATGTCATCCCAGTTTGGGTTCGTTCACCTTTCTTGAGATTACAATACTTCAACCCCATTACTCTCGGTAGAATTGGGAATCTGATAGGTGGGCCTATGTTTATGGACAAACCGACAACAATCCAAACTAAGGTAGCATATGTCAGAATCTGTATGGAAGTCAAAGCTGATGAAATTGTTCCAAAAAAGCTTAAGCTTATAAATGAGCATGTAAAGATCTCTAGCAGGAGATTATCTATGAGTAGATGTCTCCTCGACATAACAAATGTTAATGTAAAACCTTGGTTATCCTGCATGTCTTTTCCCTAATGCTACTTTGGTATCCTGAAGGAGCAAGTCTGGGTTGGTGCTTCTGTTGGACCAGGTTATATGAATGCTTCAATTGCTTTAATTGTTGCCCATGTTTTAACGCTTCGGAATGGATGCTGGGGCAATCTTCCTTTTTTTGGTTACTCTGTTTTAGTAGAGTTTTCTTCAGCTGTTTTATTCACTTATTAGGGATTTTTTTTTGTCTTTACTTTTGAAATATATAAAGATTTTTTGCTTGGCACTGAAGTTTGGTTAGACTATGCTAGTAAACAATTTGTGCGTGCTTGGTATTGTCTTCTTTGACAACCACTACGTAAAGCTGTCTAATTTGGGCTTTTATATGAAATTGTAACCTACAAAATAAAATGGATGCTTCCTTCAAGATATGAACTAAGATGCTATGACCATCTTATATTCTTGCATGTCCTTCTGGCAATCCTTACATGTCCTTCTGCGTACAGTTTCCTCCTGGAAACATAAGGCAACCATCAAGAAATTCAACTCTGAAATCAACAAATTGATCAATGCTGATTCAATATGCCTTCACACTTTATTGGTTGTATTTGGTGACGTTTTAGCTTTGATTGTAGAAGAAGAGGTGGTTAGGGTTGAACAGTGGATCAGATTGGTAGCCAGATGTGTTTCAGTTCTTGTGGTACAGAGCATCACTCTGCAGCAAAAAGGGATACCCAATCCCTCTTCTTCTGGAAGGGAACATCACAAACAGCAGGCTTATGGCAAATCCAATTACCAGTGGCACTGTGTTGGTAACCTTTCTTGGGAGATGCAGCCGATAACAGTTGAGAACATCATAATGGGATGCTGCAAATGTAAGAAAAGCAATCAAAGAAAGAGATGCATGGAAGAGATCAGACCATCTCAGTCTGTAATCTGACGGTACTCGTGGTTTGGTTCTCCCTCCATTGAATGTCCATATGCCATGGAAAGTTGCAACTCCATAATGCTGCCTCCCCTTGGCTGTCCGGAAGCTGTCTGTGAATGAAAACAACACACAAGAAACAGCTGAGACACCCAAGAAACAGCCCATTAGCCACCTCTCTAAGGGGTTGCATTTCCCATCATTGGTAAGAAGGGGGGAGAAAATGGTGAAGGCAAGAATGACGGCTGTCGGTAGAAGAACATTGAGCCGTGCGGTCCCACTCAAGATAGTGTTTACAATGTAGATGAAATTGGAGTCAGCAACATCAGCATCATCTGCTAGGTAATAGTTTTCTTCTTCATCTTTGCCGCTTTCGAGTAGCCCTTGATGTGCTATTGAGCTGTCCATCTTGGCAAGTCAGCAGCCCTCTAAGATCCTTGATTCATGAGGAAATTTGATCGGGCTCCTTGGTTTTGGATGATCTATGATGGGTTTTATCAGGATTGTAAAGGGGAGCAAAAGACATGGAATGATTCCTTCTCTAAATGTGAGGGAAAAGCTATTCCATTGGGTTGGTGCTGCAATTTCCTTTTCCTCTTGAGAGACGGTATTCTTTGGTATTTTGTGCCTTTTTTTTTTACGTTAGCTTTTGGGATTTTGTATTGTCCGAGTCTAGGAAGAATTCACATACTCTCTCCCCGTATCAAAAATATTATGTCAAAATATTGTCATAAAATATTGTCCATTTTATTAAAATAGAAATATTTTAGTAGTAAAAGTCTTCGTACTAACTTCCGATTATTACTTAAATGATTTCCAATTAATACTTAAATAACAATACAACTTGACTTTTTTACATTATGTTCAAGTGAAAATAACACTATCTTTTAAACAGAATGAGTGATACTTATCTTGGAAAAGTACTTAAAAGTATTTTAAATCTTGTGATCCAACCTTCTATAATGTTATGTGGCCTATTGATAGAAGATTGAGTGAAGTTTGGAGTGTTTAATGAACAATGGAAGGAAATGAGAGCATTCCAAACACATGAGGCGCTTTATGTGTTAAAAAAGTTTCCAGAACACTTCGAACACCTTGTATATGCGTTCGAATTGACATGAAGCGTCTAATGTAGGCGTTTGAAATGACATGAAGCTCCTGATGTAGGCGTTCAAAGTGTTCCAGCAAGCTTCCAGAACACTTCGAACGCCTACATAAGGCGTCTGAAGTGTTGCGATTGTTCATAAAAGATGCAGCTCCTGCACCAAATGACATCTCCTTTCATATTAAACGACCACGGATCATCCTAGGGGGTGAATTTCTGCAGAAAAGAGTCATTTTAAACATTAGTCTTGTAAACTCAAAGCCTATAAATAGTAGGCTTTGTTATCTTCAACATATACTTGAAAAATTCTTCAAAACTTGTGAAAATTTATGCACCACTTCATCTTCTTCAATTCTCCACTATCATTCACCTCTATAAACAAGTTCAATACTTTCTCTCTAAGAGCAATAGAAAGAAAGTAAGTCGTTATATCATGGGAAGCATTTGCTTCAAGACTACCTTGCTCATCGGTAGAGGCAAAATTGCTTTAAGGACAGTGACAATCTAGTCAAGTCTCGGTTGTTTTGATTTGTTGTTCTTGATGTTCTTCCTATTGATTCTATATCAAATTCTCAACGAAATGCATCATTTTCTGAACCCTTTGTTACAGATTCATTTTGTGTTTCCTAACAAAATAATGGTGTTCTTGGATGAATTTGTCAAACTGTTATATTCCATGATTGATACCATATCGACCCATATTTTCCAATAATCTTAAAGCAATTTTTAGTTGATATGGTTCCCAAACAGTTCTTGGGTTCCAAATATGTTCAAGTTTGATCTACACAAAGAAACAAGTTTTACAAAGAAGTCTTGTTCCTTTGTCATTCTTCAATTCCATTTCCAGCAAAGTGTGAGGCTCGAATCATTGATGAAAATATCTTAAAAAATCATTATTTCTATAATGGGATGAACGTGATATCATTTTAATTTCCTTCGGCCTGTGGGGGTGGATGCCATTTAGTTGTCTTCATGCTCGACATCAAGTGAAGAAACTCACAGATGAATGCTAACAAGGTGGAGATAGTGGCGTACACATGGAAACAAGGATTACAAGAATATAGTTTATTTGGTGTCAACCAAAGAAAGCTTAAAGATACAAAGAAACAAGAGAATTACCAATATGATTGTTGGTGACAGGTGAAGAGAAGTTGCTTGGAGTATCAACATGATGAGGGATAAGGAGATCACAACGGTCTTCTATTAGGTAATCTTCTTGTTAGTTCCTTAGAAAGAATGATAGATTATGTCTATCAAGTTTAATGCAACCAGTAGAGAGGTAGCTTAGTTTCTTTAATGATGCACTAGAATTTCAATACTTTGGATAGTAGAAAGTGCACTTAAAGTTAACTTTGTCTATAAAAACTGGAGTTGGCAATATGTGTGATATTTTTACACATGTAGGAATGATTTCTGAGTTGCTATCAAACAAGAGTTGTAATGTTTGTTTTATGCTGCATATGTGATTTATGAGTCTTAATTGCATCTAGTGTACGTGAAATCGTTTCATGTGTTATGCATGGTGAGAGACAAGAATATGAGTCTTAATCTATTGAGAAAATGAAGGAAACTACTAAGAACATGAGAAATATGTTTTGTATGATTTGTGAAGAAATAGTCGCATGTTTTTAATCCCATTTAATATGGTGTTAAATACATGTTTTAATGTGTGTAATATGGTTTATATTTCAACTTAGAGTTTAATAAAAAGAGAAATCGGTCTAGAAGTTGAAATGTGAAGCATGCTGCTTGTGTATAATAAAAGCATTCTATAGGGAAAAAAAAGAAATAAGAGAGAAAGATTAGATAGATTGCTTTCATCATTCATGAATAAAGTTTCTTGTTGAAAATGGGTTGATTGAGACTGGTTGTTTATAATGAAAATAAACTTATGGAAATAAAGCTTTCTAGTCTTAGACATTTGTTCTATGTGATAAAACTAGCTAATGTGCTATGTGGAAAAACCTAGAAATCATAAATGTTGGATTTCAAGTTTTAGTTGTTAGCTTTTAGAAAACCATGTTTAAGAAAGTGCTAGCGCAAATTTAGTGAAGCATGGAAAAAGGACTAAACTAAATGCAGGGTTGATGAATAACGGTTGAAACTATGCTATGATTGAAAGATCAAAAGAGCTAGTTCCTCATGAATTTTGGTTCATAAGAAGATTGTTGGAGTTTACTCTAAGGTGACATAGAGAGTTTGGTCTATGGTCCTTGTTGGAAGCTTTTTGAATTAATCTATACCATAACTAGTTGTCTGTTAATTTGTGATGAGTCAATGATGAATATTGAAGTAATTGATGATGATGAATAAAAGTATGTTTTGTGATTAATATAGATTGAGATGAAATGTGAGGGTTTAGCCTTTTATTAATTTCATTTAAAAATAAAGTTATTAGAACATGTGAATGTTGAGCATGTAAATAACTTGTGTGTTGTTCAAATGCCAAAGTAATGGTCACCGTGTTGTTCTAATTGTTTGATGATTAATGTTCCAAGTTTATAAGGGAGATAGGCTTGCTTGCTGTTTATGACGCACCATGATAATATTCATGAGGTTTGGTAATCAAAAAGGTTGCGTGTTTGTAAGCTTGTTAAGCTTGCTTGATGCTTATATTGAAAATTGATGATGATAATAAATTGTGATGATCGAAGAATAGTTGCAAGCATTTGAATGCAGTTGATTGGTATGATGTTATGATGAGTTCATCATGCTTGGCTATTTGTTGTTGCTAAAACTGACTCTTAGATAAAGTTGTTCATGACTATTGATCATGCTTGTAAGAGTCAGTTTGTAGGAACAAGTTTGATGATTTGCTTGATAAAAATCGTCCTAGGTTTGATGATTTGCTTGACAAAAATCATCCTAAGTTTGATAATTTGCTTGGTGGTAAATCATCTAAGTTTGATGATTTATTTGACAGAAAAATTATCTTAAGTTTAATGATTTACTTGTTGAAAATCATCTTATGTTTGGTGATTTGCTTGTTGAAAAATCATCTTGTTATGTTGGGTAATTTATTGAAGAAAATCACTGAAATGATTTCTTATGAGATGGTGGACTATCACGAGCTTCCTTGGGTAAAACATAGCCAGTGCAAGGTATATGAGAGAGACCCAACGTAACATCGAGAGGAATGAGACTTATTCCATCTGATGTGAACTCTCTATGATAGGAACCCAACTCACTATTAGTAGAGATCCTACGAACGGAGTTCAATGCGGTAAAAACACGTCATAGAAGAGTTCTGTTAAGTACTATCATACGAGTTCCTTCCTATGCTGATGTTTGAGGATAGTACTCACTGCATGTTTGAGGGTGAGATATAAATCTCTTAATGGACAATTCATAGCCATCAAAGATGGTGGTATGTTGTAGTACACACTTGATGAATATCACCTATATTAGTGTGGAAGTGAGGCCGCTTCCTATGAGAGCCTGAAAAACTCTCTAGAGCTCTTATGAATCCTGGGATTGGGTGCAGGGCCTTTAATGTACCACACCGCGAACTTGTAAGAAGTTAGATAATGACATGTCATTTGTGTGTTCATATAAACAGTAGTAAAATATGTGGTTCAAGACGGTTGTCACTCTATTTCCATTTATATAACTACAAATTCTACTACCGGCCAGTTCAAGACTTTTGTCACTGCTCCGTTATGCGTCATTATCTTCGTTTGATAGTGGAAAGGTTGGTTTATGTTCGTTCGTTTGTGACTATACAAGCTTGGATCGTGTGGGGGATTGTTGGAAAAGTACTTAAAAGTACTTTAAATCTTGTGACCAAATCTTGTATAATGTTATGTGAGCGATTGATGGGATATTGAGTGAAGTTTGGAGTGTTTTATGAACAATGGAAGGAAATGGAAGCATTCCAAAGACATGAGAGCGCTTTATGTGTTGAAGAAAGTTTCCAGAACACTTTGAACACCTTGTATAGTCGTTCGAAGTGACATGAAGCGCCTAATGTAGGCGTTCGAAGTGACATGAAGCTCCTGATATAGGCGTTCAAAGTGTTCCAGCAAGCTTCCAGAAAACTTCGAATGCCTACATAAGGCGCCTGAAGTGTTGCGATTGTTCATAAAAGATGCAACTCCTGCACCAACTGACGTCTTCTTTCATATTGAACGACCATGGATTATCCTAGGGGGTGAATTTTTGCAGAAAAGAGTCATTTTAAGCATTAGTCTTGTAAAACTCAAAGCCTATAAATAGTAGGCTTTGTTATCTTTAATATATACTTGGAAAATTCTTCAAAACTTGTGAAAATTTCTGCACCACTTCATCTTCTTCAATTCTCCACTATCATTCACTTCTATAAACAAGTTCAATACTTTCTCTCTAAGAGCAATAGAGAGAAAGTAAGCCGTTATATCTTGGGAAGCATTTGTTTGAAGACTACCTTGCTCATTGGTAGAGGCAAAATTGTTTTAAGGACAGTGACAATTTAGTCACGTCTCGGGTATTTTGTTCTTGATGTTCTTGATGTTCTTCCTATTGGTTTTATATCAAATTCTCAATGAAATACATCATTTTCTAAAACCCTTTGTTACAGATTCATTTTGTGTTCCCTAACAAAACAATAGTGTTCTTGGATGAATTTGTCAAACTGTTATATTCTATGTTTGATGCCATATCGACCCATATTTTCCAACAACTTAGGCTAGTGCATCAATTGGTACTGTAAACAAGTCAACTGCTTAAGTCAGTGAACCAACCAACTGAACCACTTGGTCGAAGCGGTTCACATAATTAAACTATTCAAAAAGAAAAGAATTGTATAGTACGACTTATGTCACATCTTCTACTCTATCTAATTAAATATTATTCGAAACTATAGGCAAAATAGTTACATGACCTTCTTGTATCATGAAGAATTGAGGTGTTACGCTTCCATGGCATAACTCAGTTGGTATTCGGGTTGGGACATTGCTTCAGAAAGGCGTATGTTCGAACCATGACACACGCATCGTGGATGGAATACTGCTGTCTGGGTCAGTAATGGCAAAGCCATTGTATCCGGCCCAATTGGATTAGATGATTGATGGCTCGGTTTGTAGTAATCACCTTGCAGTAGGTTTTGATAAAGCCTTGCCAACCTAACAGGCCGTTGAGTTCTTGATTTGCATTTTTACGAACATTCTTGGAACTACGATAGTGAGAACCCACATGGTCATTGGTATCGACCTTTTCTCCAGAATTAGGGTGTTACTTCCTACGTATGTCAGAAAAGAACCCGGCGTGAAGCGTGGCTTTGAAAATCATTTGGCCAACGTGAAAGGGAAAATCTCAAATTGTGTCCAAATAATGTTACTTCCTACATTTGTTCCAAACCTGCGCCAATTTTTTCCTTTTTTTTATCTCACCTTGTGCATAAAGGAATTTTAAAATTGTAACTTACTTTCGCCAAATATTAAAAGATAACGTGAAATAAATTGTTATTTTTCTTTTTAAGTGGTACGAAAAGTTACAAACTAAACAAGTTATAGTGTACAATAGAACACAAAAAGAATTGGTATAAATAACAAATAATAAACTTTTAAACACGAAATAACAACTTTTAAAACTTCTAGGAGAAGTTCTATCTGTCTTGTGTAACCGACAATAACAACAACATTCATTGTCTTATAATCTCTCGTCTATAATAGAGTATGGGAGGTCAGATGTACGTAACCATATTCATGTGCTAGAAACACATAGAGTTATTTCTCGATGACTCGTAATGAAAATTGCGTCAAGCTGTGTCGATTAACTGCTACTTCACAATATAAGAAGCGCAGCCAATTTAGTGATTCGTTTCGTTTTATTCCATCATAAAATATCATTTTTCAGGACCATGACTTCTAATAACTATTTTAAAATGTAGGATTAGAAGAACACGTAAGAGAAAAGCATGCAGCATGGACCTTCAAATTCAACTCATTTTTGTCCATTATTTGATCTATTGATCCGAAAATACCTCTCCTTCACATGCACATTAATTGGTCTTCAACATCTTATAGTCCTTCACACCCTTCCTTCATCTCCTTGTTCTTTTCCTTTTTTCCTTTCTCCCTAACTACAATTTCTGATTTTTCATATTTTTTTTCCTTGTAAGGTTTGCCTCTTTGTTTCTTGCATTTTCAGGTGTTGTTTCATCGTTTGGATTAATTCTCTACACAAACACCATGAATGAAGTAAGCTTCTCTTTTCATCCTCCTTTCGTATTTTTGTTTTAACTTTTGATTTTGTGACATTTTCGTTTCAATGGTTAAATGCAAAAGCTATCAGTTTTATACATATATAATTTCTGTTATTAGAAATCCCTATGCATCTTTCTTCTGCTTTATGCTATTGAATTTCATAAGCTTAAGGCGAAGATAAAGCTATTGATTCATATATTAAAACACCACCCATCCTCATAGATTGGACGAGATCTTATGCAAGTGTCCCCCCACAAACCAGGCCTTTGACATATCAGCAGAGGAACACTCACACTATGCGCGTCCCTGGATTCGAACTTATGACCTCTTTCTGGCGATCTCCAACGCGAGTAACAAATGGACTATGTCCTGGAGGCCTAAACCAAGCAATAAATAAGCGTGTCAACAATACTCTTTTGCCAAAAGAAACTAACATGGCTTTCTGATTAAAAGGTGTTATACATGGTAAATATTTGTGTATATATTATTATAATAGTGTATATTTATTCCTACGAAGTATGTCTGTCTCACTGCTGATTATACCCAAAAAGAAAGCATTACGTAAGTTTTGTAGAGAGATATCCCTCTCTCGATTAACAAAAAAATTACACTTTTTCATGTACATCAATCCCATGGATACGAGTGGCAAATTTTGATTAGGAATATGGTGAATTAGATTATGCAATCTTGACAGAAAAAAACATCTGGTACTCATCAATTTCCTGGTGATTGTTTGGTTTCTTAGTTTTCCGGAAAAAAAAATAGCGTCTCACTTTTTACGACGAAATCTGAATATATATCGACTGGCTCATGTTGTGCACAATTATTTTGGATGACACACGCATTAAATCATTATAATATTAAGTTTGACAAAGTGCCTAATTTACATGATAATAACTCAGGTATAAATATAGCACAAAATCCGATTCGTTATAGTAGAACCAAATGTATTCATGTTAAACATTATTTAATAAGAGATTGTGTGCAAAAAAAAAGTTTGTTTGCATTGAATTTGTCTCAACTAATGATCAATTAGCTGACATATTCATAAAATCAATTTCCACTGAGGCATTTGAAACAAGCCATGCAGCTTGAGTTGGCATCACTGGATGCTAATAAAACTTGGTCTCTTGTTCCCTTGCCTCCAAGAATTATCCTGGTTCGGTCAATGTAACCTACCCAGTCCCAAGGAACGGGCATTTGAACAAAGTTAGGCATGATAAATAATGTTTAAGAAGTAAAAAACTTAAAAACACTAAAAACTGGCCACATGGATTGATCTGGGTGACTGAGAGATCAATGTATACAGACATTTACATATACATACATACATACATACATACATACACACACACACACACACACACACACACACACACACACACACACACACACACACACACACATATATATATATATATATATATATATATATATATATATATATATATATATATATATATATATATATATATATATATATATATATATATATATATATATGAAAACAGATCCCCCAACTTATTATATTTACATATCAACATGCAGTCCTTTATGAAATGTAATGCTCTACTCAACCTAAGTAATGTATATGAACATATGTTTTTCTTAGTTTTGTCATCATTCTAATGGAATATCTTTTATTGTAGCTGACTTAACATTTGTTTAATTTAAGGGTGTATCAATTTTTTCTTACCTATGTGAATAAAAAAAATTTACATACTATTGTTCAAAGTTTTGATATTTAATATATAAAGTAGAATGAAATAGTATCATTATTGTATTTTTTTGGTCTTAAGCGAATGCATATTCCATTTATCTATAAATGTCTTTGTTTAAACACCCAAAATCTATTGTTATATACACGTTACAGTTTTCCTTTTCTTTTTTATGTCCCGTGCTTTTCCTTTTCTTTTTTATGTCATGGGCGTCTGCACGAAATGTAACATAAGACTACTTTTCTCTTTAAGGTACCGTGAGTCGCATGAAATGCAGGATAAAACTACCTACATCAGATCGCGAAACGATCCGGACCTTCGCGATCTGATGTACCTTTCCCAGACCTTATGTTCCGTGCGTTGCATGAAATATAAGATAAGGCTACGTATATTAGATCGTGAAACGATCCGGACCTTCGCGATATGATGTACCTTCCCCTGTGTAAACGCAGAAGCTTAATATACCGAGAACGCCCTTTATTACCTGGTTTTAGTTACTATATGAACAGCACAAGACTTCCACTTGTTTTAATCAGAAAATATGCCCAAAAGATTGATATTTTTTTTTTTTATATTTCTTCAAAATAACCCAGTAACATAAATCACTGAAGAGTACCACACCTCCCCACCTCATCATCTTAATGCTACAAAACCAAGGACCAAAATACAAAGAACTCAAGAAATGAGACTCAATTCCATCAAATTTTCCAACTTCAACCGGCGGATTCAAATAGTATGATAACATTCATAGCATCAGGATAGAAATTATAACTTATTTTAACATTACCAACCAAAAAAAAAAAATCTCTATCTATAACCAAGATATTTGGTGGAAGATTTACCAACTTTTGATGAGTATATCCCCTAAAATTTGCTGAAAAAAATTGGCAGAATAAGAGGGATATACTCACCAATTCTTCCACCTATATACACTTACTGCTGAGAACTTTGAGAGCACAATAACTTAAAAAAAATGATTGAACTATCAAAACTCAGGCACAGAAAATGCTGCACATTTCGCGCTCGGATCACGAGACTTGATGAGAGTCATTATCATGCCCTTGATCTTGAGGCCTCGAGCGCGAAGCATTCTCCTCATCATCATCGGATTCTCCCCCACAGAGCCTGCATGGGTTTGATAATCTCTGAGAGCACCAGTGATCTGGGACGCTTAAGAAATGAGTATCAATGAACTTCCTGAACCGTTTCTTGTACTCTTTCGGAGAGATTATGGTAGGCTGATGGTTCTTAGGAACCACGAGCGAGGTTTTCACCCAAGTCTCGAGTTGCTTGTCCCAAGTGTACTGCCTGAGATAGTCAATGATGCCACAGACAAGCTCGCGCCTTGTCTCGTCGACCCCCACCAGTAAGGAATAGTCCATCACATTAATAGACTGCAGATAAAGAGAAACAAAGAGCCCAGAAAGAAACAAAGAGTCAAGAAGAGATTAAAGAAATTCATACAACACCGCCAGACCCAATCATCTCATGTTAATGTTGGTTTAACCATCTACATAAAGTGAGAACAAGACCCGCAGAACTGACAATAAGTGTTGTCAAACCCATACAACACCGCCAGACCCAGGTCTTCTAGAGCCTTAGGTTCACATACACAAAACCATCAAGAGATTTACTTGGACTTGCACAGGAAAGTAGTTTTTAAACCAATAAAAAAACCAAAGTTTGAAGAGATTCAATTAGAGACTCACATTGAGGAAAGTAGTGTCATTCCAAACGGCCCTTTGCAGATGTCGCTTGTTTTTCCTAATTACATAGAGAGGAGACAAGTTCATGTCATTCACAAAGTTTTGATCCAACAGAACATCTTCCACACCATTATCAGTTGATTTGAATCTAGCATACAGAGCTCCTTTCAGATCATACTGCCGTGAAATAGATCGTCCAAATGAAAGATTTTCCATCACCATCAGATTGTGTCTTGCCTCCTTTCCATGTTTGTTTGGCCTTATGATAACCTGTAAAAAAGTGTTCCAAATCAAGTATTAGTCTCACATAGTAAAGTGTGAACATGCCATAAATGCGCGTGTGCATGTGCTTTTCCTTTTTTTTTCTCCTTTTTCTCCCTCACAACCCCCCCCCCCCCACCCCCACCAGAAGAGTGGTGGTGCAGATTGGTAGGGAGGCGAGGGGAGAAGAAAGAGCAGGAGTAAGAGTGAGATGTGTGGCATCGACCACTATGCAATCACAAGAACCTAACCTGATAAATGCCCATAATCTTCGCAAGGCAGGTCTGATTTCCAAGCTCATAACACTGGTTCATGTAGTCAAAATAATTTGGAGCAAATTTCATGAAGGAATCAAACTCCGTTCTCTGGATTTCTTTTATTATGAAACGGTCATCGAGGGTTTTAGAGAACACAGAGTTACTTTTCCCGCCTTTGGCATCCCAACCTTTGCAACGGCTCAGGGAAGCAATGTACCCACATTCAGAACGACAGCATCGGTTCCTTAGCTGACGGAACTGGCTAGCATACAAGCAGACCACAGAGTATTTACGCTTTCCAGGCAACTTTCCAACACCCATAGAGACTGCTGGATGATCAGAGGAAACCAGAGAATTTATTAAATCTGAACCATCAAAGCTTGAAAAGAGAGATTCTTCTGACGATGTGCTAGACCAAGAATAGCTACTATCTAAATCAGAAGAACCATTTGACAACCAATGAGGAGAGGAAAACGAAGACATGCGTGATAGACTCTCTGAACTACCACTGGCCTGTACCTCTACTTTTTCCTTCCTAGAGTCCTGCTCAAGGTCTTGGTTGGGAAATGGCAGATCTTTTATCAACGCAAGCGCACAAGCAATTATGCTTGAGAACTCATCTTCAAAATCCGAGACGATATAGTCATCTGTACTAAGAGGGATATGCAACCTTGAACCCTCATTGTTAATTAATTTTTTAGCTGTGCTATCTTGAGCAAGGCTAGTGACAGACTGAAACTTGGGCAGAAAGCCTCTCCAGATATCCTTCACATACTCCTGTCGAATTTCAACAAATGGGGTCCAGATCCAATCCTTTTCATTATCGAAGTTGAAAAATATATTTGTCTGAGATTTGCCACTTAGAGAAAGACTTGGATAAAGATTTAGACTTTCACATTCTGTGCTAATTGGATATACTTTTTCAGATTGCCCTCTATGAAATTGACGTAGTCCATCTGACAAGTTATCATCACCAGATTTCACCAAAGAAGCCTGGGTGGTCGATCCATTTTCACTTGCGCTCACATTCTCACTCCCAGATACTTCAGTGCCAGGAAGCGCAGATGCTCCATCTTCTACTATTGATCCTTGACATCTTCCACCGCCCGAAACTTCCCTGATATGGATTTCTTGAGTACCTTCACCAGATGTAGCCAAGTTGAATGCAACTCGTGGAGTACTGCTTGAAACAGTTTCACCACTTTCTACAGGGATGTCCCTGCTGCCACTTTCAAAGTAAGCAATATCCTTATAAGTTTGACTAGCCTCTCCATTCTGAACAAGCTGGCCTTTAGATGCCGAGAGATCAGTTGAACTTAGAATAAGAAGGCGCCTATCCCAGATACATGACTCGAGCAAAAGTTCCAGACGCAACCTGTTCAGCTTGAGAAACTTAAAAACAGTCATGTCTCCGTTTCCACTTTTGGCAGCATTTTGAATGTCAACCTGATTGTACATATCATGAAATCCTTAGTTACCTGCTGGTTTCATATAAAACAACAACAAAATATCTGGGGAGCGGAAAGAAAAAGGAAGAAAAGTTAAAATTGAGTAAACAATAATTGGCAGAATTCCTCATGTAGTCCGAACTACTTTAAGGAAAAGGTTGAATCGACTCTGACAAAATCCGGATTGCGGAAATTAGAACATGGTGAAAAGTTATTAATCTATTTAACAAGGACCATCCAACAAGAAAAGTTATTAATTTGTTTATCACTTAATACACTAAAGAGAAATCAACTGGATACAGTAAAATATGATGTGAAGTTTCTGATCCTCTTTCTTAATCAAGGATACAAGGAATCTCAATAAGTTCCCATAACATCCCATAGATGAGTCCTCAATAAAATTTACAGCATAAATAAAACAAACACCCAGAACTTACAAGCTTTAAGGTCGTGTAAGTTACACAAGCTGATCAAAGAAGTATTTATATCTCTTTTGTTATTCACCATAATGGTCACACATATGTATTTCAACAGGCAAAGGTACAATATCCAGCTTTCACATATGTTTACATGTTAGCGTGTACCTATCGTATGAGAACCACTCTCCATTACCAAGACCAACACGAAATTGCACCGAGGCACATCAAACCTAGGTTGCCAAGTAGGAATTCTCTATTGACACAGAAGAATGATCTTCAAAAACATGTTTCCAAATATTGCAATAAAGATGTCTGTATCGGATATAATTAAGATGTAACCGTGCGAGTGTAAACTGACCTCAAATTGTGCTCTTTCTTGATTTAGTAAATCCTCCACATCAGAGAACTCCTTAACTGTCCCTTGGAGATCCATAGTCATGCCAGAAAAGCGAGGTCTAACCTCCTCCAAAAATTTCTCAACTTCCAAGAACATTGAAATTCCAGCAGTGTAAACCTTTATAGAAGAAAAGAAGAATCCATGTCAACATGAATACACAAACATCTTTATTATTTTCACCCAGAAACAAAAAAGATCAGACAGTGCATGCCTCCTTAAATTCACTCTTCAGAACTCCTCCATTCATTGAATTCCCAAAATCCAACTCTGAAGGGGGCAGTCCCACTGAATAAGTAGCAACTCGAGAATACTTGAACATCGCAACCATTTTTCCCAATCTACAAGTTTGACACAGTATTACGAAATGGTTACACAAGAAGAGAACAACAAATTTGATAACAGAAGAAACAACGACATTACCCCATTGCCTTAGAGGCTCCTGCCTATTACGGGATACATGGGGATCAGGTGTACGCAACCTTACCCATGTGTTTGGAAACATGCAGAGGTTGTTTCCGGTCCATAATGAAACATGCATCAAGTTGTCTCGATCGACTAATATGCTCAAAAAATTATATTGCCAACGAAAGGGGAAAAACAGATTAAACAGACAAGCCAACAGAAGGTTTTTCTACATCTAAGTGATTACTTTTACAATCTTGTGCACCTGAAACAAGTCAGTGGTTAAACCCAGGTCTGGCCTCCAATCCCGAGGACACTTAGTCAATATGAAAATACTACAGCAGAAAATGAGAACACGTCTTCTGCATAAAGATCCACCAAAGTAACATACATTCTACAATGTCATTAAGCATCTTAGACATGACATACATATGTTCAGATACACACATATATCAGTCTACGTGCTTTTCCCTAAATGCATGACCAAATGTGGATCTTTT
>AP025065.1:2012708-2034925 GCA_036186865.1 Eustoma russellianum
TTTTTTTTTTTTTTTTTTTTTTGTGAGTACCAAATGTGGATTTAGTCCCTAAAATCGTGGATTAAGTCCCCATCTTCTTGACACTCACTTCATGCAGTCCACCAAGCAGAAGAACAAAGCATTTAGCCAGAGAACAAAGTGAGTAGCAATTCTCAACTATCAAAACAACTATCCTGTCATCCCACACCGTGTACAGATAACCTTTATAGTGGGGTGTACACATAAAATACGTGTCTAAACCTCTTACCTTTCCATAGTCAATGATTAGTTCTTTTCCATTATGTTTTATTTTTTATTTTTGTTATATTTTTTGTAACTTTAGAGATTGGCTTGTATCAATCTAGTTAGTAGTCAACATAGTCACATAAATCTTTTGTCAGCAGAGTCGGATCATTGCAGGTTTCATGGATCCGTTTGAACATGAAGACGTCGCTCCTTTTCCACATAAAGGAACAAAATATTCCCTCAATAACCAACAATTATCAAGTGAAGTGCTGATAAACATGAGCGCTAGATAAACATATCGACAAGCTGTTTACAAAACCATACCCAAAGAAATACAGGAAATCTTTGTGTAAAGAATGCCCACAATCAGATTTTGTTCTGATTGTCGATGGATTTGAAAAACTGAGCTCCAGAAATTTTCCAAATGATAAACCACGGGCCGCTTTGGATATCAGAACTCTTTTTGTTGATTTTTTCCAACTATTTGCGGATTTGCATTTTCCACAGCGACTCCACATCCATATCTTCCCTTCAGATTCACCCGGTAAGGACTTGTTCACAGGAAGACGTCTTACTTGAATGGTCAGTTGCTTGTTATGATGTGCATGGTAATAGTAGTGGGCTTCTGGAGGTTCACGGCAGGTCTTGCACAACAGCTTCTGAAAGGAACAACTCTAAGCGCATCAACAACTACGCAATACGTAGTCCACAATATTACAAGCATAACTGCTTAAGATTTCAATCACAAAACAGCAAGAGTTCATTTGAGATGCTAAGGAATCCTTTAACAACTTTGCAATGAGTTATATTTACACATTAAAATGTAGCATTCAGTAAAAAAGTTAAAACCAGTGACTAAATAATCTATTGGCGATAACTAGGGACTTCTTAAAACAAAGGTAAAAGCTCAAAAGGGAATTCAAAAGGCAACAAAATATGATACCTGATTGAGTAGATTATCCTGCAAATACTTTCCAAGTGGAATATCAAAATTCCGATAAAACTTGATATGGGAGAAGTGACTATGCTCACACAGAGTGCCTTTGGCTGCATTTCGCATGGACATCAAAACCAGAATACTTTCAGAATCCAACACTGCCTTGATGTCATCCTTATTATGCACATGGTCTTCATAATCACCACTATTCTGCTTCGTATCGAGGGGCTCATCATAACCAGTAAATGTAGGATTGGATGGCAGTTTACTACGCTCCTCATTAGCAGTTAATTTTGGTTGTGAATCTTTATCAAGAACCTCATCAGGTGAGATTGGAATCTGGATATCACTTTGAGCGTCCTGATCATTTTGTCTTTCATCAAAACCAAAATACATTGACATAGTTGGATAGGACGTAGAAAAAAGAGGAAAACTATCTCCCATCACTTTTTTTAGAGAAGCTGAGAGGGATGCAAGGCCAGAAAGAATTAGTGGATTATACGGCCCAAAAGAAGATGAAGAATTAGTTTCCAGGTCCTGGTTCATAGGTCGAGGACCTTCTTCGTTGAATCCGTTAAAAATAGGAATGTCAGTTGAGCTCCTGACACCAGATTCTGCCAAGCCCTCCCCATTGCTAGAACTTGACTGACTCACTTCAACAGATACTGCTACTCGATTGTTGAGTGCAAGATTCAGTGCCTGACTAATAGGCATGGTCGAAAACATTGACTTCAGATCTAGAAGAAAATATGTTTCCAAGAGAAAATGATGCGCCATGACAACAGCACAACGAAGAGCACATTTAATCCTTTTCAGTTGATCACTGTCAGCCCCCATCAACAAAACCTGCCAAATAACATCGAATAAATAACAAACCACTAATACAAATAATGTTTTTCCAAAATAAAACATAAAAACAAAAGAGAACAGATGAAGACCACCAAGATACAGCATTGTCTTGGTCGCATATGTTGTGACAAGTAGCAAACTTAACGAGCAAACTTAAGGGATCAAAACTTGAATTTAACTATTACTAAAGAAACTGCATCATGTAATAGGAAAGATAAACCGCCAGAGGTTTTTTTGTAATTGAAAAAAAAAACAGAAACCAGGATTATTCTTTCTAAAAGAGTCACAGCCGGTGATCCCACATTTACAAGCAGAATTTGATCACCCCATTCAATATTGATGGTAAGAAAACTGACCATGATACCCAATTCTCAATATTAATTCCATGGAAAGCAAGAGCTCTTTGATCTAGTGACACTTCACAACATCATCATAAGCATTTAGGTTTCTTTCCCTAACACAGCTCGCTTGTCCTATTCAAACAAAGCTTGTTCCCCCCTGCTTATAATTTAAAGTTTGATAACTTTGAACAAATAACAAAGTGAAAAAAATTACACTTTCCATAGTGACCAATGGTTTTCATTACTTTTTGTGCCAGAAGGGGGTGAGAAAACTACTTGATAACGTAAAAAGAGGATTGCCCTTATTAGCTAGAGATACATTGGATTGTATGTTAGATGCTATGTAAATTCATGGGAAAAGATTATCAGAAAAAATAGGACTAATTGAGAGATTGCCCTCAACTACAAACTTGATATGAATAATATCTTGTCCACAGTGAGGGAAGTCCAGCCTAGTTTTGGTGGTAGGCTGTTCTCTCCAAAGGCTGTGCATGATATTCCAAATAACTATTGCTTATAAAAAAATGATAAAAGAAAGCGCATGGACGACTAAAAGACTACTTAGAGAACGTGAGTCAGTGGATACATCTTCATGGATAATAGCTAAGTTTATGCGTGATAACTAATTTGGTCTCGGGGTAGAAACCGAGCCATATGATGTATCTGTATTCAGTGGCTCATTATAACCCTGATGTACCATGAATTACTCTAATATAAACGCATAAACTCTGGGAGCACACTGGCTCAGCGAAGGCCTTACTTTCAACGTATAACACGGTTATTTACTTTCTGATTGGATATGTAGTATAAAGTCCCACTCCTAATAAAACTACTCATATGACATTTTTCGTATAAAAACCATACATCAGCTTCTTAAAAAAATACTCTGCTGTCAACATAATAACATTTAGCAGATAAAAAAGATATAATGGTCACCAAGAACACCAGAAGTCAAACTATCTTATGAGAATGCCAAGAAAGCCTACCTCTTAATCACGGAAAACCCAATAAAAGATTGGGCAATCTGCATTACCCAAATTTCTGAAAGAAAATTCCCACGCATCTGCATTATAAAGCTAGTATACAAGCATGCACCAAATTTATACCCAAGGCCTCAGATGCATATGGCACAAAACACCCACTACAACACGCAGGAGTAATTGTAAATGATAAATGTTGTTCAAATTTAAATATGGCACAAAACACCCACTACAACACGCAGGAGTAATTGTAAATGATAAATGTTGTTCAAATTTAAATAGTTTAACCACCACAACCACAGAAGAAAATGTACCACGGCAAATCTTAAGAAAGATTCCACAAAGTGACAGCACAAGATTCTCACCGTGCATCCTAGACGAGTGGGACAACCCTCGAGAAACATCAAGGTTTTACTGGGTTTCTTTCCACCTTCGGCTAAAACAACATGTTCTTCTAGATACTTCTCGATATGAAATGAGTCACACATCCGAAGATTCTGTGCAGTCAGCATATCTGCGGACAAAATCGCTGACCCTGTGCAACGGGCAATTCTTTCAAGACGATGGAGTTTCATATCAAGGACAAGTGTCACTTTTTTTGCAAGGATTATTTCTTGTATATCACGAGAAACAGTTTTCTCCACCAATACAACATTTGGTTGGCAGTTATCTATCACGTCACCAATTGCTTTCAGACTATCCTTCTCCTAGTGACATGAATATGTGAAGGATTAGCAAACCTGAACGGAATATTATAAAATTTGCAATGAAAGAAATTGAAGGATACCTGTTTCATTGATTCAAAGGATGACAATCCATTTGCTGAAAGACCTAGGGTTCCCTGGATCAATAGCAGTCTGGGGCTCTTATACTTTGTTGCCATGTGCTTATGGGCAGCATGTTTCTTAAAGACTAATCCCTTAATTACATGACTGCAATTGTAACCAAAACTTCAGTTTGTACACAGCAAAATTTTCCATACTGAACATCAGAGACGCTAAAACGTTTAGCCCAACATCAAGCATGTGCACGTGTCGCTATATTTTTGTATGCAAGCATGTGCTTGTGACTTTAAACATGAAATCCTTCTTCCTCTCTATAATTCCACAAGAAGAACTATATTTACTCTTTACACCCTCACAAACCCCACCGCAGCCCAGGTGCCCCAAACACAGCCAAAAGAAAAGGCTAAAATTTGTTTTATGTACTTATATTTGTCATTTAGATGCATGGACTCATGAATCAAAACTAAAATTCCATGTATCTGATCAAACTCTGATTTAAAAGGAGAAAAGAAATAACACACCAAACTTGGTGCCTCAATCACCTTTGTTGGGGAGATCCTGTGGCCACACACTTGATTTTCACATATCCATCAGGATCCATAGCTTTTCCTTCAGCAAAACCTGGTCGTACAAACTTAGCAGCCTCCCAGGATAAAGAAGTTACTACATCAATCCATTGATCATCTTTTCCTGAATAAACAACACCAGCTGATTTCAGAAGCTGACCAACAAGTGTCTTAAACTTCCCATTCATTACATCTTCCATTGCTTTAGCCTTTTCCTCTTTGAACTGGTGATTGTCACTTCTTTCCTCTTCTCCAAAAGTACTCACTGAAATTGGTTTTCCCCAACTTGTGGAATCCCCACAATCATCATCTTCATCGTCATCACCCCCCACCCTACCCTCGACATCTTCTGCAACATCTTCAGGTTCTGGGGGTTCCCAGAACTGACTATTCATTTCATCATCAGAGAGTGAAGCTTCGGTTTCCTTGTTGAGTGATGAATCAAGTTGTTCCAGGTTGCTATCTCCTAACTCCTGACCATGAGCTGGCAAACTCTCTGTTTCTCGGCATTTCAGAGTATCATTTTCATTTTTAACTTCTCTTTTCATCAAATTCCTTTCTTCCATGTGCTGTGTCAAATGGCTACAACAATTCTCTTGATGGCATTCATTACTGCCTTCCACCATGCGTACCCTATAAGATATATGTAAAAAGAAAAAGTAAGATCAACCAGAAAAGAATTAAAATCCTTATGTTTCATCAGCTTCCAGAACTTTATTCAGCGATGGAATTGTCAAATTAATCCATGAGGACAATGATTGCACACCTTACATCTGAATTTGCTTCAACTGAATATTCACCTGGACAGCAAATATATGAGAAAGCAATTAGAAGGTTCAACAAGAGTATATCGGGTATCAGATTTAGATTTAGAAACGTGAAACGAATGAGACAAGAAGATTACTGCAACTTGACAGATTGCTCTCGCTGCTACACAATGAAACAGCAGGACTAATTGATGTCATTGAAACACGATGCGAAAGTCGTTTATCAGAGTTTCAGACTTGACTATCACAACCAGAATTTGCATAACCACAAAGTGTAAACTCTGTTTGATTCTAATGTCCACTCCCGGTGATTCCACTACCAGCTGCTATGATCCTGAACCATGGTTAATAATTAGCAATTTGTTATCTCTGCACTACGTCTTAGTCAAATGCCATTTGACTCCACAAGAAATGAAAAACAAAATTTAAATTACTTACAAAGTGTAACCTCTGTTTGATTCTAATGTCCACTCCAGTGATTCCACTACCAGCTGCTATGATCCTGAACCATGGCTAATAATTAGGAATTTGTTATCTCTGCATTACATCTTAATCAAATGCCATTCGACTCCACAACAAAAGAAAAACAAAATTTAAATAATGCTGAGAAGTTTTTGCGGGAGAGAGAGAGAGAGAGAGAGAGAGAGAGAGAGAGAGAGAGGCCTTCAGCTTTTAAAATGTTCTACACCCAAAGTAGGAAGAAACCAATAGAAGAACAGCCTGTATAACTGAAATTTAACCTTCAACACTATCGTGACATAGAACACTCGAATTTTAATGGTTTTTACAACCCTTTCTAAAGAATTAAGTTCATGAGAGATCCCCAAAAATAATGGTAAAAAGCTGTATGTCAATCAAGATCTTTGCACTTTAAGTTTTGAAATTAAGAATATAGAACAGCAGGACAGATGCATCGGCAACTCTTGAGCACCCAACTATAAGATAGGTGATACAACCTGAACATACACAATTCCAGACAGCATTCAATCCCAACCCCCTGCTTCTCAGAAAAAATAAATAAAGAAGAAGAAGAAGAAAAAAAAAAGTGCAAAATCACATTAATTCAAGATATAAACAATCAAGTCAACAAAAAACAAGTGCAGGCGAGAAGATAAGGAACATAGCAGATTAGAAAAGAAATAAAGAAAACTTAATATACCTAATTCATACCATTTCTATATAAATCACCCATATATCTTTCCCAAGGAAGAATTCCATTTTCTCTGTTATTTAGCTGTACACCATGCACCAGATACAGACAAAACCAAAGAGAGATCAAAACTGAATTATTATTTTTATTTTTTAAAAATAAAATCCAAGAGAAGAAATTAGAGTACTAACTGAATAATCCAAAAAGACACCATCAAGATCCAACCTATAAAAAAAAATCTCAAAAGAAAAAGGGGGGAAATTAGTTCTAAAGGAGGCAACTACTAATCTGCTAGTGACCGAACAAATTTCAGAAAGTCCAAATATAAAAGAGATTGAAATAATCAAAAACCCACCTGTGATAAAGTCTCTAGTCCAAGAATCTTCAACCTTCAAGTCCCAGAAAAAGTAGAGAAGTCAACAACAAAGCAGAAATGAAAAGCAAAAAATTTTCGAGAAATCCATAAGCAGGTTGATCTGCTAACTATAAGTTAATAAATACTAATCAGCAGCAGAAACTAAAATCGCAGAACAAATTTACATGCTGAGAATCAAAGTCAATCGATTACCATGATTATATGTATGATATTAAAGGAAAAAAATAAAACAAAACATTGGTAAATTACTTACAATTAAAGCAACCGAATAAACAAACTACTGATAGCTGAGCTTTGAATTCAATCCCAGATATCAAGAAAAAATTCACCAACTCCTGAAAGCTAAGTATCTTAGAGAAAGTCTAGGGAATCGACAAAATTCAAGTTTGAAGAAAAAAATAGGCGTATCGAGGAAGAATGAGAAATGAAGAGAATATTTTATTTGAGGAAGAAATGAAGAGAATTTATTTTGAAAGATTTTAGAAAGAGAAAAGGAGGAAAGGAAGACAAAAAGGAAACATATATTTCGGTAGAACCAAGTCGTGCCCACTGCATTAAACTAATTGGAATTCTTTTTTTTTTTCTTTTTTACGGGAAGAAATTGGATTAGAAGTCTTGTTGAGAAATTTCAACATGAGATGATTTCAAAATTGAATTTTGACTTTGGCATTTGTGTCCGAAGTCCGTGTAAATAAAAAAAACTAAAAAAGGAAAAGATTTTTTTTTATCTTTTGAGGAAATACGGACAAAGTGACAAATAGGGGTGTCTGGGTAAACGAGTTAACACACTGGTATGTTAGAATATGACAATCACATTCTAATTAGTCTATTTTACGGGTTCAAATTTTTAGATCTGAATCTAAATCATATCGGTTCGTAAATCATGTTTGTGTTTGTGTTCACATTCTGCTAGCGCGTCATGTTTGATAAACCATAATTGAATCGTCTGATAGTCAGCAACAGTCAACAGTTCAACTTCAGTAGAACAGCACTCAAAGTACTGCAGTTCAGCAAGAACCGCAGTTTAATGGTCCAGTACCCAAGCATGGCTGTTCAGCCTCGGCTGCACCTCAGCGAGCATCATGACGCCCTTATAACATCGAAGAATATGCCAAGGTTTGCACCTAGGCACCAACTTCCGTTTATGTTCAAATGCCGCACTTCAGACCACTTCAGCGGAGTAAGACCAAGTCATGCACTTCGGCAAGGCCTAGTCATACACTTCGGCAGAGTTTAGCTGTGTACCACAGCAAATGAACCAAGTACGATACTACTTCGTGGGACCCTCGAACAGAGGTGCAACTCAAATATAATGACTACAGCTGGTTAATCTTTTTGAACACGCCAAGGTCACAACAGCCGGCCTATTAGTCACATCAGTCAGACTACTGATCACATCAGCAGACCTACGGCGCCTTAGGCTTTCTGCCCCAAGCAAACGTCCTATCCACAATCCACTATCATGGGCTAAAAGCGAAAAAAGGTCTATAAAGGCAAGCCAACCAAGACAAAGAAAGGGACCAAGATCCGAATCCAGAATTCAAACATTCATGCTCTAAAGCAAACTCATACACTTTGCTCCTCGGCATATACTATGAGAAACTCCTAACTCACCTTTAAAATTATAATCTCAGTGAGATATGGCCCAAACTGACTTGAGCGTCGGAGGGTTTTTCCCGGGGCCAACCCCCTGGGACCTCTGACCTGTGCTTTCTTGTGCAGGATATTTATAGGCTATTCCAGCTGCACACTTTCAATCCCAGTTAACAACTCTTCAAGTTAACTGACGGAGCTAATTTGAGGTCGTCTAGACCCTTGGTGAAGATCCGGCTTCATCATTTGGCGCTAGAGAAAGGGTCCCTTAGTCCCTTAACCTAGAAAACATCTACTCAAAGCTTTGCTAACGGCTACTCAAAGCTTTTCTAATTATCTTAGGAAGCTATTGAAAGAAAGATGAGTAAAAAAGATAGTCAAGGGTCCAAGCTACCTATGACATCCAGGAGGAGCCAAAGGTCTTCTCAGCAACAAACTGATCAATGCTCTACGGAGCCGGGAGAATCCTCAACTCCCACCATTGCCTTCACATATGAAGAGCACATGCGGGCCATTCGCTATGTGGCTCAAAACACAGAGGTCTTCCAAGCTGTAGTGAGGGAGATGAAGGGAAAGGCCTCTGCAGCAAAGTCCAGTAGGTCCCAATCCAATAACTCTCACCCACTGGAACTCATGGAGTATTCTCCCACTCGGCCTGGCTATTATCCCAGGCATCAGGCTGAGTTTATGGCTGAGGCGAGACGGCCAGAACAAAAGTCTAGCCACCAGAGTTTAAAATGTACTCAGAAAGCCTCCTTGCCATTTAAACATGGCAGAAAAGTTGACAATAAAGGCAAAGCACCGCTGCAGGAAAGGTGCTCTCTCAAGATTCGGTTAGGAGGCCGAGGAAAGGAAATGAACTCTCTGCTGGCTTCAAAAGCCCATATCCTTTCCTACATGAGGAAAAAATCTCTGGCAAAAGAGCTCTAGCCCCTCGCTGGGCCAATCCACAAAAGAAACCACCGACTGTACTACCTTTATCATCATGATATTGGGCACGATACAGAAGATTGTAGGAAGCTCGGGCAAGAGATTGTGCGTCTTATCGAGTTGGGTCACCTGCAACGTTTTTATAATCCGAGGTCTAGGCTCCACAACAGACTAGACTTTGGTAAACCCCCTCCGGATGAGAGTTGTAAACTTGGGTCTCATCAAGGTTTTCTAAGTGATGAGGATTCAGATCCTGAGGAAAGGGGGTTACAGGTTCCTGAGCATATAAGGCTGACATAACGGCAACAGTCTCTGATTCAATCGAATCATGGTTTATCTCTTCTTGTGCTCATCCGGTATTTTCTGGCTCAACCTTATATTATCAAGGGATCAATTTCTTATATCTAGCTGAGTATTCTTATTTGGCATTTAATCAGGAAAGTTAAGTCACCATATGGTGCATGGAGCAATAATTTATGCCTATCTATCACCCATAACGAAAGTGGGGGCATACCCCAGCAGGTTTGGGAGGTTGAGCAGGTCTCAACAATATCTTTTACCCCAGCAGGTCAGGGAGGTTGAGCAGGTCTCAACAATATCTTTTACCCCAGCAGGTCTGGGAGGTTGAGCAGTTCTCAACAATATCTTTTACCCCAGCAGGTCTGGAAGGTTGAGCAGGTCTCAACATGATGGGACAGGTTTTCCGATATTCTTACCCCAGCAGGTCTGGGAGGTTGAGCAGGTCTCAACAATATCTTTACCCCAGCAGGTCTGGGAGGTTGAGCAGGTCTCAACAATATCTTTACCCCAGCAGGTCTGGGAGGTTGAGCAGGTTTAAACAATATCTTTACCCCAGCAGGCCTGGGAGGTTGAGCAGGTCTCAACAATATTTTTACCTTAGCAGGACTGGGAGGTTGAGCAGGTCTCAACAATATCTTTACCCCAGCAGGTCTGGGAGGTTGAGCAGGTCTCAACAATATCTTTACCCCAGCAGGTCTGGGAGGTTGAGCAGGTCTCAACAATATTTTTATCCCAGCAAGTCTGGGAGGTTGAGCAGGTCTCAACAGCGGGATAAGTTCCCTATATCTTTACCCCAGCAGGTCTGGGAGGTTGAGCAGGTCTCAACAATATCTTTACCCCAGCAGGTCTGGGAGGTTGAGCAGGACTCAACAATATTTTTACCTCAGCAGGACTGAGAGGATGAGCAGGTCTCAACAATATCTTTACCCCAGCAGGTCTGGGAGGTTGAGCAGGTCTCAACAATATCTTTACCCCAGCAGGTTGGGAGGTTGAGCAGGTCTCAACAATATTTTTACCTCAGCAGGTCTGAGAGGTTGAGCAGGTCTCAACAGCGGGATAAGTTCCCTATATCTTCACCTCAGCAGATCTGAGAGATTGAGCAGGTCTCAACAGCGAGATAAGTTCCCTATATCTTCACCTCTGCAGGTCTGAGAGGTTGAGCAGGTCTCAACAGTGGGATAAGTTCCCTACATCTTCACCTCAGCAGAATTGAGGGGTTCAGCAAGTCTCAATAATGAGACAATTTTACCTATATTCTAACTCAGCAAAGCTAAAAGGGTTGATGAAAAGGGGATAAAAGGTTTTCCCACATCTTGAAATTTATCAAGGCACAGCAGAGCTGAAGAGCCAAGGATAAAAGCTAAAAGCTAGCATACAAAAGATACTCTTTTGGCAAAGCTGAAGACAAATACTTGCAAACTATCAGCATAGAGCAAGTTGAAGACAAATATTTGCGTAAAGCAAATAAAACTTCGCAATGCTGAAGACAAACACTTGCAACTATGGAAAAAAGAGCAAGAAAGGCTTTGCAGAGCCGAGGACAAATATTTGTATTCACTATTGAGACGAAGCAAATAAAACTTCACATGCTGAAGATAAAGACAATTAAGGAAGCTGAAAGAAGCCGAAGAGCAAAAGTTGGGAAAAATGGATTTTCATTAAGTACAAAATCTATTACAACTATAACTATCTACAGGAAAAATCCCATTCTACTTTGCAAATCTCCTCCTCTTCTCTGAGATCAACTCCACTTTGGAACTAAGCACTTTGGTTTTCGAATACAGCTTCAGTCTTAGGATTATAGAGGTCAGCAAGTTCAGAATGCTCCTTAACCAGATCTGGATAGAATTCTTGGCAGGCATCAATCGCACAAATCTCTCTTCTTCCAGTGAAGCAAGAAACAATTGCGATTACATTCTTCGTGGTCCATCTCCAAGACATGGTAGCAGTGAAATAAACTCTGGCAAAGTTGGTCAACCACTTGAAAAAGTAAGGCTTAGCATAAATAAAGCTCAGGCAAGGACTATGTTGGATCTGATTAATGAGGATCATCAATTCGACGCCAGTGCAACAAATCAAGAATATTCAAGCACTGCCATTCCAACAGATATAAACTTGGAAAATGATTTCAACCATCCTTCGGAGGGTGATTCTTTGAAACCTAAATTCTGCAGTAAAGTCTTGCCCTGCCATGATAATGCCTTCTGTGTCATCATGGATCGGGATGCTTATTTTGCAGAAAGCGAAAAGAGGACTGATTTATTTGACTTATCCATGTTTGAAGTACAGCAAAATGAATCCTTTGCTGGAAAGGGATGTATTGAAGAAGAACCACTATCAAGAGATGGCAGGGGTACTAAGGCGGAGGATATGGCAGTAACCAAAGAAGGTCCGCCAGTAAGGCGTAACCTCCTTGAAGAACGATTGTTCCCTTCGGAGTCAAATTTTTTGTGGAGGGATTGGATCTCACGGTCACCCTCCAGATCCTGTGGATAAGAGGGAGGAGTATACATGTTTTGAGAATGTTTACAGAAAATTGAAGGGTTGGATTGAAAGGAAGAGCACTAGAGAAGACAAGGACAGGCTTCAAAGACGGGGAAGATAAATAGAGAATGCAGAATGAATTGAAGAAATCGTCTCTATTTATAAGTAAGAGAAAGCGAAAGGTTGCACCTTTTCGTTTGAAATTCAAAAAGGCAGAGGTTCACGCATTTCCCTTCCTCGGGGAATGAAACCGCTGAAAAAGTAATAAGGTATCGGAATTAGCGCTTACATTAAAAGCGGGAGTTACTGCGCAAATAAAAGGATAACTGCGCAATTAATGAAGGACTGCCGCGTCACATGTTCACTAGAACAAGATTTGTCTGCCTTCGCAGTTCAGCTCAGCCACACAAAATTTGGGGGCAAATGATAAACCATAATTGAATCGTCTGATAGTTAGCAACATTCAACAGTTCAACTTTAGTAGAACAGCACTCAAAGTACTGCAGTTCAGCAAGAACCGCAGTTCAGTGGTTCAGTACCCAAGCATGGTTGTTCAGTCTCGGCTGTACCTCAGCGGGGCATCATGACGCCCTTATAACACCGAAGAATATGCCAAGGTTTGTACCTTGGCACCAACTTCCGTTTATGTTCAAATGCCGCACTTCAGACCACTTCAGCGGAGTAAGGCCAAGTCATGCACTTCGGCAGAGTTCAGCTGTGTACCACAGCAAATGAACCAAGTACGATACTACTTCGTGGGACCCTCAAACGGAGGTGCAACTCAAATATAATGACTACAGCTGGTTAATCTTTCTGAACACGCCAATGTCACAACAGCCGGCCTATTAGTCACATCAGTCAGACTACTGATCACATCAGCAGACCTACGGCGCCTTAGGCTTTCTGCCCCAAGCAAACGTCCTATCCACAATCCACTATCATGGGCTAAAAACGGAAAAAAGGTCTATAAAGGCAAGCCAACCAAGACAAAGAAAGGGACTAAGATCCGAATCCAGAATTCAAACATTCATACTCTAAAGCAAACTCATACACTTTGATCCTCGGCATATACTGTGAGAAACTCCTAACTCACCTTTAAAATTATAATCTCAGTGAGATATGACCCAAACTGACTTGTGCGTCAGAAGGTTTTTCCTGGGGCCAACCCCCCGGGACCTCTGACCTGTGCTTTCTTGTGCAGGATATTCTATAGGCTATTTCAGCTACACACTTTCAATCCCAGTTAACAACTCTTCAAGTTAACATTAAGGTCGTCTAGACTCTTGGTGAAGATCCGGCTTCATCAATGTTTGTGTAGACATATCATATTTGGGTCGGGTTGCCAGATTACGTTTAGGTTTAGCTTTTCTATTAACTAAGTTATTTCTTTTCACTGGTCAAATGAATAGTCGTGTCAATCTGCAAGGGAACTTGAATTGACACATGCTTCGTGAGTCATTTCTGGTTTGTTCCGATCCGGAACCTATAAGGAGCATGTGTAAGTTCGTGTAATATATCGTCTATTTAAATTTAAACTTTAAATTATCAACAATCAAATTCAATATATACATATATACATGCACACACACACTGTACGTATATATGTATGTATGTATATATATATGTAGACAAATGTATCAATATTATTTAATTGTTGTATCAAGTTCGATAACGGTCTATTTATATAGAGTCAGTAGCCTATGATCCAAAAACATTTACCGTTCGATCAAAACTTTTGTTGGACCGTGCACCTGCAATAAACACCACTAGAGGAGAGTGAATAGTGGTTAGCAGAAATTACACTACTATCCTTAATTAAAAACCGCTTTGAAAATAGAATCTGAGACTACCTCAGATTCAGAACCCGTCTTTGAAAAATTCAAAAATCCTTGTACACAACTCCAAAAATTATGAAAATTTCCAGATCTTAACTTCAAGGTGTAAACAAGACTGTCCAAAAATCAGACAAAAATGAGATCGTTTGACCCTTCAAACAAATAAAAAGATTCAGATGGTCAATCTGGACAGAATTGGACAGAATGTTGCTGAAATTGAAAAACGTATTTCTCTTTGAATACTTAACCAAAAAGTTTGAACTTTATGTCAAAATACTCCTTAGGATGTCTAGTTTATGATTCCAAAAGGCCTGACCTTGAAGAATTCTTGATTAATACAGAATTCAAGTTTTCTCAAAACTGGTCAGATTGCAGCCAGATTGGAGGAGTTATCTTGCAAAGACTGAAAGACTAACCTTCCTTTGCTCAAATCAAGTGATTCTTGTTGAAAATAAAAGGTAACAGTCTGAAGTATAACTCCACCAAAATTCACGAATTTTGAAAGTGTTTAGCTATTTTTTCAAAACGTGAGAAATTGTATGAAAACTGCAGTAAAAATAGGCAGAAAACAGAAAGGTAGAAACAAGACAAGAACACCGAGGATTTATCTTGGTTCGGTCAATGTGAGCTGCTCCAGTCCCAAGGAACACCTTTCCTTTGATTTCACTATGGTATGAATCAACTTACAACAAGAACCAAGTTTGATCCTTGGGTTATACACCAATTCTATTCAAGACTTGGATGAACATCTTCTATGCAACACTTAGTTGCAACACCTCTACCACCTATTGATGTAGCCTTATAGAATTGGCTAATCAATCTTGCAAATGAAGCTCAAAAGGCTTGTAGCTGAAAAAATATAACAAGAACACCTTTGCTACAAAGAATGGAACAAGAACAACAACAAGAAGATGATTGATAGACAAATCAACAAATGCTTTCAAGTGAGCTTCAAGTGTGTTTCATCTTCTTCACCATTGCCTCCTATTTATAGGGTGAATTGAGCCTTAGAGATAAGAATACACATGTGTCACTATCTTCATCATCAAGCTTAAGTGTCTTCATATCATTGGTTGGCTTTGTACACTTGGCAACATAAAGCAAAATGGTTGGTCCACCTTGGCACAATAATGTTGGCTGATTTTTCCACCTAGGATAGTCTTGATTATCCTTTGCCAAATGAAGATAATAAGAGAAGATAATGCCACCAAAATACCTCAACTTCTTGGATTGAAAATAGACACGTGAGAATTGACCATTTCAAACCAAAAATCAGCTCCAAAAAGAGGGTAGTAGCCGTTGGCTACTAAGTCAAATATTCCAAGTTGGCAATTTTGCCAGCTAGCTCCTTTTTAGTTGGTCCTCTTGTCATCAACTCATAAAATAAGTACACCATCATATCCACATGAATATACAAGTTTTTAAGGCTGTACATATGCATATCAACTCAGATTTTTGAAGAAGAAATCACCAAATAATGATTGACAAGATTATGTCAACGTGTAACATCAAAATTCCCAATATTTCTTCTTGTATGTTGTGATCATTTGCACACCTTCAACACCTTTGATATTTCTGTATAATGATGATAAATATGCTCCCATAACATATATAAGAGGATCTTCAAGACATAAATAGAATGTGACATCACAACTTGTCACATATCCCGCTATAGTCAATAATATCATCATGTGAGAGAAATAATATTAAATCACCATATAATCTTCAAGATAACCACAAATCAACTCCAGAATAATGATAAGAATATACTCAAGAGATTTCTTGAGTAAAAATACCAAAAATACCCTCAGGGGTGAAATGGCCAAAATGCCCCTGGTGAGATAAAACTTCAGAAATGACCCCGATGGTCAGAAACGAATATTATAACACCTTTGTCATGATGAATAAAATAAGAATATGTCCTTGAAGTATTTCCATCATACCATGTTCCTACAAAACTCAAGGTTGTAGAAACTTCCAAGGCACATTAGTCACTGTTGAGAAATATGTTTGGATAATTTTCAAAGTCATGATTTTAAGTGGTTAATACTTAAAAATGTCATACATTATGTTATATGTGATCAAAAGTTGAAAAAGTTGACATCGGTCTCTCAGGTTGTTGCACATCGATCGATGTCTAGGGTTTTTAGAAATAATTTTCTAAAATGTGATAAAATGATTGTTTTTATTTGTACATGATTTATACATGTTCATTATGTGCTTATTATGTGTTTTTGGTGATTATTATTGTCTTGTGACTAACATGCCTTGGAAGTTTCTACAACTTACCAAAAAGGGCAAAATTGGTATTTTGAGTTTTGTAGGAACATGATATGGTGGAAATATGTCAAGAGCACATTCTTATACTATTTATCATGACTAATTTGGTATCATGATTATTTCTGACCATCGGGATCATTTCTGGAGTTTTCTCACACCAGGGGTATTTTGGTAATTTTACCCCTGAGGGTATTTTTGGTATTTTCACTCAAGGAATCTCTTGAGCATATTATTATCTTCATTCTGGAGCTGTGTTATTATTATTTTGAAGATAATATGGTGATCTTATATCTTTTTCTCTCAACCGATGATATTATTGACTATAGCTGGATATGTGACGATTTGAGATGTCACATTCTAATTTTTCTCGAAGACCCTCTTATATATGTTATAAGAGAACATTTATCATCATTTTTCAGAGATGTTAAAAGTGTCAAAGGTGTGGAAATGATCTCAACATATAAGAAGAAATATTGGAGAATTTCGGTGTTACACGTTGACATAATCTTGTCTAGTGTTATCTATTTATTTCTTCTTCAAAAATCTGAGTTGCTACACTTATATATATGTGGAAAAACGTGAATATGCTGGTGGATATGATGTGGAGTTCATTTTATGATTTGGAGACAAGTGGACCAACCAAAAAGGAGCTAGTTGGCAAAATTGACAACTTGGAATTTACTAAAAATAGCCAACGTCTATAGTGTTTTATTGGTGAAATTTCAGCAGATTTTTGAAGTCAAATGAAGACTTCACATGTCCTATTATGTTGCTTGAAGTTGGGGATAATTTGGTGGTATTATCCTTTCTTATTTAACTAAGAAAAAGAAAAGAAAAAAAATTACTTTTGAAATGTAGCCAACGGCTACTTCAATTTTGGAGCTGAAAATTGGAGTTGTTTTGTTTGAATTGGTACAAGCTCACATGCCTATTATCTTGCCAAAGAGTTGAGAAGATGGTGGAGTGGTTATGGCCTTATTATCTTCACATTTTCAAGATAATTCCAAGTCATTTTTCAAGGTGTTAAAATCGTCCAAGGGGACATCCAAGGTGGACCAATCATTGTGTTTTATTTTGCCAAGTGTACAAAGCTAGCCAATGATGAGAAGACATTTGGAGTTAATGATGAAGATGATGACACATTGGCATTCTTATCTTCAAGGCTAGCATTGGTGAAGAAGATGAAACACACTTGAAGCTCACAAGCATTTATTGGATTGTCTAGCTTTCATCTTCATCTTCTTGTTGTTATTATTTTGTTCATTGTAGCAAATGTTTTCTTATTGTATTGTGGTGAGCTACAAGCCTCTTGAGCTTCATTTGTAAGATTGATTAGCCATCTTTATAAGGCTACATCAATAGGTGTTAGAGGTGTTGCAACTAAGTGTTGCTTAGAAGGTGATTATCCAAGTCTTGAGTAGGGTTGGTGTATAACCCAAGGATCAAGCTTGGCTCTTGTTGTAAGGTGTTCATTTCATAGTGAAATCCAAGGAAAGGTGTTCCTTGGGACTGGAGTAGGTCACATTGACCGAACCAGGATAAATCCTCGGTGTTCTTCTCTTATTTCTTTATTTTTGTTTTCTGCCCGTTTTTGACTGCAGTTTTCATCCAACTTCACACAATTTGAAATAATAGCTAAACATTTTCAAAATTCGTGATTTTTGGTGGAGTTATACTTCAGACTGTTAGCTTTCATTTGCAACAAGAATCACTTGATTTGAGCAAGGGAAAGTTAGTCTTTCAGTCTTTGCAAGATAACTGCTCCAATCTGGCTGCAATCTGACCAGTTTTGATAAAACTTAAATTCTGTATTTTTCAAGAATTGTTTAAGGTCAGTTCCTTTTTGAAACTTCATCTACACATCCTAAGGAGTGTTTTGATATAAATATCAACCTTTTTGGTTAAGTATTCAAAGAGAAACACTGTTTGCAAAATCAGCAACATTCTGTCCAATCCTGTCCAGATTGACCATCTGAATCTTTTTATTTGTTTGAAGGGTCAAACGATCTTATTTTTGTCTGATTTTTGGACAGAGTCTTGTTAACTCATTGAAGTTAAATTCTGGAAAGTTTCATAATTTATGGAGTTGCGTATAATTATTTGTGAATTTTTGAAAAACAGGTTCTGAATCTGAGGTGGTCTCAGATTCTGTTTTCAAAGGGGATTTTAACAAAGGGTTGTAGTGTAATTTCCGCTAACCACTATTCGCCCCCCCTCTAGTGGTGTTTATTGCAGGTGCACGGTCCAACATTTGGTATCAGAGCCAGACCAACACCACTCAAAAGAAGCAAGATTCAACACCGTACGAACAATACAAGGCCAAGAAACAACAATTCATAATATACTGCTTATCTCAAATCAAAGGTACATATTATGGCTATTGTTTCTCACAAAGGTGAGTTGGAAGGTATGTCCACACAACGCCCTCCTCTTCTTGATGGCAATAATTTTGTTCATTGGAAACTAAGAATGAAGCTATTCTTAATGGCTATAGACATCGATTTATGGTCTATAGTTGAAGATGGGCCGTACATTCCAATGAAAGTTATACAAGTTAGTGGAGTAACTCAAGAGGTTGAAAAATATAAAAGTGAATGGTCATCGGATGATAAAAAGAAAATGTCCATGAATGCTAAAGCAATGTAATTACTTTTAAATGGACTTACAACTTCTGAAGCAGGATATGTGTCAAATTGCACAAGCGCACACGACATGTGGAAATCACTTGTATTAAAGCATTAAGGTACTAGTGGTGTTAAAGAGTCAAAAATAAACATGCTTATGACTGAATTAGAGACTTTCAAAATGTTGCCAAACGAATCCATAACATCTATGGATTTGAGGATTACTAATACTTTTAATGTCCTTGAAGCTTTAGGGAAGTCATTTTCGAACAGTGAAAAGGTTCAAAAGGTGCTACGAAGCCTCCCTGCTGAATGGGATCCAAAGGTGACGGCAATCGAGGAGACAAAGTCAATCACCAAGATGGATGAATTGATCGGGTCTCTTAAAGTCTATGAGGTAAAACTGAACCAATGAAAGTCTGAATCTTCTAAGTCATCTGGTAAGTCAATAGCTTTCAAAACAATCGAAACACATGCTAGTAACGATGATAGCAATAGTGATACTGAATTAGACGATGACTTGATACTGATCGCTAGAAAACTTAGAAAGTTTTTCAAACATCCAAACAGGAATAGGCAACGTAATTCTTCTTCTTCTTCTCAACCTAGGAAGAATAACACAAACAAATGGTATAATAAAGAATTAAAGTGTTATGAATGCGGTCAAAAAGGACATATTTCATACGACTGTCCCACGAAGAAAAATAATAATAACGACAACAATAATAAACAAGTCAAAGACAAGGAGGCTCAAACGACAAAGACAAAGGAGTCTAAGGCAAGAAAAGGGAAACGAGCAATGAAGGTGAGCACATGGAGCGACTCATCCGACTCAGAATCCGAAACTGAGGAAGCTCAAGTCTGCTTCGTATCCAACGAGGTATGTTCTTCTTCTGATAGTGATTCTGATAGTGACATGACATTTGATGAAATGTATGAAGAATTCCTAAGAATGCATGCTCACTGTAAGAGGCTTTCTAAAGAAAAGAAGAAACTAGTTGAAGAAAATGACAAGTTGAAGACGTCCAACTTGGAATTTTCTGATCAACTAGAATCTCTTAAACAAGAGTCTTCTAATACTCTTGATTCTTTAGAGAATAAAATTGAATCATATAGGAAAGATGAACAAAAGTTACAAATGGAAAATAAAATGTTAAAATCCAAGTTAGAAAGTTGTGAAAATGAAATAGGGCAACTTAAGTCTTCTAAATTTACCTTAGAAAAAACGATAGAACAATTTAAATCTGGTGCAAACATGTTAGACACACTCATCTCTTCACAAAAGTATGGAAATGATAAAACCGGCTTGGGCTATAAAGAAGAAAATGAAAAAGTGAATAAAAAGACTAAGTTTGTTTCATCTAGTACAAAGTTGCCATATAATACAATAAAATCAACTTTGCCTGCTACATCTTCTTCTACACCTTCTTCTACTAATATCAAGGCAAAAATGCAACATACACCCATAAAAGCACACACGCATAAACATACATCTAGGCCAAACTTTGCATCTAGACAACCTAGAAACTATGCCTATATGTATACAAATGCAACTAGACATAATAAAAAGCATCCAACTTATTATGAACCTAAGTATAGGCAACACTCTTATAAGTCTTATAGAAATGCCTATGAACACACTTATACTGCGCCATTCAAGAAACAAAATCGCATGCCTTATGCACATTATAAAATTCGGCCATCCTATAATGATTATCAACCATGGCACAACATGTATAACAATGCATCTTCACTTATGTGGAATAATCATGTATAGGCTTATCCTTCTTATTTTAACCATGCTAAAAATGTGCCTAAAAGATATGTTCAAGTTTGGATACCTAAGGGTTATCTAAACAAGAATAATGCCCCTAACATTCAAGGACCCAAATAAAGGGTACCTAAAACTTTGTCCCCATTATAGGAACAACGAAAGGAATACAAGAAGGAGGCAAAGTCAAAGAATCTAAAAACCAAATGGTTTTTAGATAGTGGATGTTCGAGGCATATGACGGGCAACCCCAAACTATTCATGGAACTTGAACATATTGATGGTGGAAAGGTGACATTCGGTGACAACAACAAAGGAAAAGTTGTTGGAAGAGGAACAATCGGGGACCCTAACACATTTCAAATACGAAATGTGTTATTAGTAAGCAATCTATCCTATAATTTACTTAGTATTTCTCAACTTATAGATTGTGGTTATAATGTCTCCTTTCTTCCCAATTCTTGTGATATAATAAATGAAAAAGGAGAAATAGTATTAAAAGGAAATAGAGATGGAAATATTTATACTCTTACCTTAGATAACATGTTAGATGCTAAGGTTAAATGTCTAATATCACATGACTTAGATGTAAATTTATGGCATAGAAGATTAGGACATATAGGAATTTCAACTATTAAGAAATTGTCTAAGAAGAATCTAATTAGAGGAATGCCTAAGTTAGACTTAGATAATTTTCAAATGTGTGAAACATGTATTAAGGGAAAACACATTAAAGAAACCTTAAAACCGAAACATGAAGTGAGTACTAGTCATGTACTAGAATTGCTTCACTTAGACTTATTTGGTCCAAGTAGGACAAGAAGTCTAGGTGGACACTACTATGTGTGTGTCATAGTAGATGATTACTCACGCTACACATGGACATTGTTCTTAACACACAAAGACGATGTTCCATTAGCAATCGAAACCCTTATCAAGCAACTTGAAAACATTTACGAAGAAAATGTCAAAAGAATTAGGAGTGATAGAGGTGGAGAATTTAAAAATAAAGACATAATCAAATTTTGTGAACTATATGGAATCAAACATGAATTCTCACCACCTAAAACACCACAACTCAATGGAGTTGTTGAACGTAAAAATAGAACGATTCAAGAAGTTGCTAGGACAATGCTTTGTGAAAATAAACTACCTAAATATTTATGTGCCGAAGCTGTTAGTTGTGCATGCTATATTATAAATAGGCTAACTATTAGAAAGAAATTAAATAAAACGCCTTATGAATTGCTAAACAATAGACAACCTAAAATAGATTATCTTAAAGTATTTGGATGTAAATGTTTTGTGCTAAACACTAAGGATAATCTAGATAAATTTGAACAAAAGTCTATTGAATGCATATTTGTTGGGTATTCAACTAACTCAAGAGCATATAGGTGTTATAATCCTGCATCTAAAAAAAA
>AP025065.1:2039001-2138032 GCA_036186865.1 Eustoma russellianum
TTTGCATTTAATATATTATTACATATTTAGGTTTAGTTATGGCGTGCTTTGGTAGTAGTAATGGTGTTGTTGGCAAATTGAGGGCGGAGAGGGGGGATTTGTTGACGTTCAAGGACAAGCATAGGACCCTCTATCATAGGAGTAGCACTGAGTACATCACACTAGATGTGTTGAAGACAATAGTCTTTTATAGGAATCCGATCATCTCCAATAATTGTCGGCCGTACATAGAGAATGTAGGGTTATGCAGAGTGTTGCTATGTAGTAAGGTTAAGATAGACCGATAATCTCTGATAGTTGTTGGGCATATATAGGTTACGGGTTGATCACCGTATTCATGGAGATCTAGCAACATGAGATTCACTCCTTTCACTTATTTGGGTGGGGGCACTGTTACGCTACAGGATGTACCAGTTGTATTTGGCCTTCGCATCGACGGTGAGGTGCTTACTGGCTAGAAGCCCATATATATAGCAGCACAATGGTGCCAACTGCGTATTGAGTTGCTTGGATGGACTTTAGACATGCTGGATATATTAGGCAACCATGTATAGAATGGTTTATCGATACGAGCTTACCGAAACACCCATCCGAGGAGCAGATTTAGCAAAAGTCTAGGCGTACATTTTTCTCTTCTGACGGGTTTGTTAAGTGACAAATCAAACGAGAAATGTTAGTTGTTCTGCCTATACATACTTCGCGACTTGACCAGTGCATGTAGATATTCATTGGGTAGCGGCGTCCTTGTGTACTTGTACCGAATCTATACGGGGACTCCCTTACGAAAAGGAAAGGACATCAAATTGTGGGACTATTCTAGCTGCTACAGTTCTGGATCATTCAATATCATTTCCCTCATAGACTGATAAGATAGTTTGGGTTGACGTAAGAGGTGCCGCCCAAGCACATCAACACTGGGGGTTGCGCTGCATCAGATGGCGAAGCGGGTAAAGAACATCGACTATGCATATACTCACGCTATATTTATACAACAATGGGAGGATCAAGTGTAGAGGATCAAGAGAGCTAGTCCTAGTCTGGCGTCTTGACATATGAGCCACCCTACATGCAGTGGTATAGACCTCAAACTCTCTTGATGCTTGGTCGTCCTCGTGTGGAGTGTGCAAGCGACGGTGGTTTTGTATAGTTCCATATCTATTCTCGTGATATTAGTACATATACATCTATTGTCTTATTTAATTGTATCATTATGATTGATGTTTCTATTGTTTAAATTATAGATACATGTGTTACTCGGATCAACCATGCTCCGGTAGCGGCCGAAGACGAGACATACATGGAGATGACATCGGACGGACTCACAGGGACGGTCTAGGACATCATCTGATGCAGAGACCTCCAGTCACATCCACCAGCTAACTGACGATGCATATTATTCGTAATTTGTCGCGTCTCAGTCGGAGGGTCTGTTGTCGGCACACGTGTATGATGGAGGGTCGCAGCCCACCGATGCATATGTTCCTAGTTTGTCGTGTCGTAGCTAGAGGGTCCTTCGGGATATGCATATGCTGGAGGCTGGTGTTGTAGCTAGACACATCTTTTTCAACACTAGCCGTCGATGGCGTGTATGTATTTGATCAGGATGACATATTTGACATGGACGATCTCGGCTTATCCAATCCTATTGCTTACCAGTTTACAAAGAGCAAGAGCGAGAGACTTGTCCTAGGCAAAGACGCAAATACATGAAGCATTTCAGGGGCGATCTTCTGCCACCCATTCCCATTCACACTCTCAGCTGCCAGAAGAACTAGAGTCACTCAGACATAGTAGAGCTGCTCACGATCTGGATGTAAGAAGCGTTGTGGTACGATAGGTGCCTCTGAGATGTATTTTTTGTATTTGTCTACGACATTGTGTGTATATACATACTTCTGTGCAATTTAGATTCATTCTTATTTTACGTTACTATATTCCGGTTTTACGTATTTGTATTTACTCCGATTTATCTCCAAAACAGAAATTATTTTTTGTTGAAAATAGGCATTGGCATGTCCAAAAAAATGTAAACACGAATACTAAGTTGTCATTTATCTGAATAGATTTACAAAAAAAATTATTTACTGAAACATGTCATATTTTATAAAAAAATATTGTTGACACAACTGTAAACGGGACATAAACTTATTTATTATTTGAAAAATATTTTTTTAAAAAGGGTCGGGCATCGACCATGATTTTAACAAAACCATGGCATATCAAAAGTCAAAATGGCACACCACGGTTTTATCAAAACCGTAATTTTTTATGGTTTGACAAAACTGTAGTACATAGATGTGGGTTTACTTTCAAAATAGCGATAAAGTGGGTTTTTATATTAAAGCTGATATGTTTTTGGATTTTTTCAAATCCAACACCTATATGCTAATCCAATCTTTGTTATTTTAGCTAATTACATTAAAAGAAGAAAATGCCAAAAAAAAAATTATACTGAAATTTTAGCTAATTACGCTATTATTCAAATGTTTTACAATCATTGCGTAAATATCCATAATTATTGAAATAGTAGTTTTTATCCAAATATTTTTTTTGCAACAAACATTCAAAGGAAAGAAAAAAATTATAGTTTATTAAGAAGATCCATTTTTGTCACAGGTATCGAAATAGTCATTTTATTCAACTATTATTAGTTTTTTGCAACAAACATTCAGGGGAAAGGAAAATATTATAGTTTATTAAGAAAATCCACTTTTATCACAGATTTGTAAGTAAACTCGTAAATATACATAGTGATTTGTCAAAACCGCCGTGTAGAACACATCGTGGTTTTGAAGAACCGCAGTTGTCATTTTGACTTTTGGCATTCGGTGGTTTTGTCAAAACTGTTGTGCACACCGCGATTTTGACAAATCCGCCATATGTCACACCGTGTTTTTCTATAAATGTCCCTCATTTTCATTTCAGACCCTTTTTTGCTTTCTACAATGTGACGAAGCTCTGCCAGAATCGACACACAACTCACTACACTGCTGAAGATAGACACGAGTTTTCTCTCTTTTTCCTTGTGAGTTATTATTTATAGTAATTTATGTATTGTAATTTAGTTATTGTTATTTACTTATAATTCAATTATTGTAATTTATTTATTGATATATGCATGTGAAGTAGTACTTAATTATTGTCTTTTAATTGCTTCGATTGCATGATTTTATCTATAATGTTATTTGAGTATTTTTATTTACTTGTTCAATTGCAGGAATGTACATATAGTATTATTAATTATTGTTATTATATTATCGATTACATAACGTATACTAGTATTTAATTACTGTTATTTATTGTCCTGATTGCATGAACATCCGTATGTTCGTATCCGTTTCATTATTGTATTTATGTTCGTATTTGATTATTGTTGTCTTTTATTTAATGCATTTAGGTTGAGTTATGGTTAGTAGTAGTGGTGATTGTGACAAGTTCAGGCCAGAGATTGAGGATTTGTTGACGCTCCAGGGCGAGCAAATGACCTTACATCTTAAAAGTAGCAGTAGGTACAGTACGCCTGATACTGTTAAGACAGTATCTTTTACAGAGATCCGGGGTCCCGATAGATGCAGGGCATACATAGAGGATGTGGAGCTATGAAGATTGTCGTTGTTTAGTCAGGTTAAGGTAGATCAAGCTTTGATACATCATTCGTCGAGGGGTGGCGATATGAGATTCACTCTTTTCACCTACCTTTAGACAAGGCCAAAGTCACACTTCAGGATGTAACCGTGCTGTTTGGGCCTTTGCATCGACATGATGCCGTTACTGGCTGGGAGCCCTCCAACACAACAGTGTGACACCAGATGTGTACTGAGTGTCTTTGATGGACTCCCGACATGTCTGATATATCAGGAAACCGTGTATCGAGGAAGAAGTTCATATATTGGTTTACCGGTACGAGCTACCTGTAGCGCCCCGACCCGGACAGCGGATTCCGAACCGGTGCACCCGTCGTAGCTTACTGAGAAGACTACAAGACGTCTCATCTCTCGTGTACACATCATCAGTGACGTACGAAAGTAAAAGCGGAAACATGTATCTAACGAATGTCAACCGTCAACTCGTACCTCAAAGAATACTAAAATCCCAACAAACTAGCCATGATGTTCACCAACTCAATCCTCAACGAGAATGAAATAACTGAAATAAACAAACATGTGTCTCGACTACTCGCCATTGGGCACTCTAGGCATCCCACTCAGCCCACTCGCCGTCGTCTTCAATGAAAATCATGTCATAGCTTAGGCTCATCTGCACCATAAGAGTAGTACCCTTAGCGAAAACGCTAGCAAGTAACCCACTTATAAGACATACGGGATCAACACATGGCAAGACATGAGTAATAGATAAATTGAGGGAATTGAGGGGCACATGTCTTGTAATTCTCAAATAATAAGCGGAACAGGTAAAAATCAGGTACAGCAACTTGAAACGCAAGTAAGCAATTCATTATCGATCAAATACATAAACACACATACCACAACGACTCTCGTGATGCATGTCAATAATGCACTACGCTACAAATCACTTATGCATGAGCCATTTCTTTCAAATCAATGCAATGCATGTCACAATGTCCGGTTCCTAACTCATTTCCTTGTAACGCACCCGGCTTATTTTCCATCCGGTTAATGTTACAAGCTCGTATGCTCTGTGATGCACCTCGGCTTATATTTCCATCCCGATTAACATCACAGCTCTCGTAAACTCTACAATGCACCTCGGCTTATTTTTCCATCCCGATTAACATTGTAGAGGACTTTATACCCTGTAACGCACACCGGCTTTCATTTCCACGGCTAACGTTACAGTCTTTTGTGCCCTACAGTGCACCCCGGCTTAAATTTCCATCCCGGTTAACACTGTAGTTACCTTCGCAAATCGGTGCCGAAACACCCTCTTTTCAAAACTCATGCAATGCACGTGCCATGATGCAAGACTCCATATCTCATTCACATTTCACGCTCACATATGCAATTCACATTTACATGCGCAAGTACAAGTACCACACAAGGAACACTAGCTTATTCGTCCATACTTAGCCCTCAACTAGCTCAACACTTACCCTTGATTCTAAAGTTCGAACCTACGCGAGTATCCTCATTTCTCCTTCATTGAACTTTGAGACCCCTCGTACGTCCATTTCCTAACCCGTCTAAGTCATTCCCGTTGAAACTCGATTCGAGAATCCGTTGTGAAAGCACCAAGTTTGATTCATCATCCTAGACATGTTCCCGAGACTTAAACTAACTTAGATCAGGTCTTAGAAAGTCACTAAGGTCACCCAAAGGCTCCCCGGACGTTCCCCTTTCTTCCTCTATTTTCCACAAAAATTCCAGGACTTCACTAGCTTCGATCGATCGATGTCCAGCTGAGGACATCGATCCCTGACTTCGATCGATCGATGTCCTTCTGAGGACATCGATCTCTAAAGCTTACCCTACATCGATCGATCGATGTCCGTCGTGGACATCGATCTCTAAGACTTCCTGCACATCGATCGATCGATGTCCTTCTGGGGACATCGATCTCTGACATCGATCGATCGATGTCAATGCTAATCCAGAACTTCTTCTGCGATTTCCTGCAATTCTCGATCAACTTTTCCAATCTCCATTCACCAATTCCAAGCCTAAATTCCCCTGCTACCATTCATACTTAATCTGCAGATTAACCGCATACACGCCTCTCAAGCAAGATTCCAGCCTAGATCGCACAACTTCATCCCAACCAACGAAAGATCTCATCTTTCCTTCCCCCAATTCCCTTTGCAACTACTAAACCACATCAAGAGGGAATTAGGGTAGGGATTTGCATGGTTTCACAGATTCAACAACAACAACCGTACTTTCATATATGTTGGCCAAATCCGTAAACAAAGCACATAGATCATAAACAAATAATCAACGAACAAATCTACTGCATGGTGATCCAATTTGATAATTAAAATAGGTCGTTTTCTTCGCAAAAACGTAGGAACTTATAACAGATTACTTGCCTTTGATTACTCGAAGTCGGATTGGAAAACGAACTAAGGCTGGATCACTTCTTGGGGTTGTCTTCTTCTACTCCTGGGAGAGCGGCTAGGGTTGTGAGGAAGCGTCGTTGGTTTCTGAAGAAACTGACGCTTTCTCAGTTTATATATGGTCAGGGGAAAAAGTTTGGTGTTTCTAAATTATATTTTATTTCTTCTTTATCTTAAAGGATAAATCCTAATTATTTAATTCTAAAATTAATTACAATTAAACTCTAATGATAAATCCTCCATTTATTCTAATTAATCCTCATATTGATGTCTAATTAATTTTCGTTGACCGTCATTAATTTCAGAAAAATTCTTCTTCGTCTTTTAATTACCCTACGAAGGGTGCGGGGCATAACATCCCTCCCCCCTTATAAGAAGTTTCGTCCTCGAAACTGGCGTACCTTATTGGAAGAGGTGTGGATATAACTCTTTCATTTGCTCTTCAAGCTCCCACGTAGCTTCGCGCTCCGTATGGTTACTCCACTGAACTTTGACATACGGAATGACGAATCGGCGTAGAACTTGATCTTTTCTGTCCACAATCCTCATTGGATGTTCTTCGTAAGTGACGTCTTCTTTCACATCTAAGGGTTGGGCTTCAAGGACATGGCTGGGATCCGATACGTATTTCCTCAGTTGAGATACATGAAATACGTTATGGACTTGGGATAAACTGGGAGGTAAGGCTAGTCGATATGCCCTTTCACCAACTTTACCAAGAACTTCGTAAGGGCCAATATATCTAGGGCTTAACTTGCCCTTCACTCCAAATCTAGCAACTCCCTTAGTTGGTGAGACTCGTAGGTAAACCTTATCGCCCTCCTCAAAGTCCAACGGTCGTCTCTTGGTGTCAGCCCAACTTTTACTGCGATCTTGAGCCACCTTGAGTTTCTCTCTTATCACCTTGACCTTTGCCATTGTTTGCTCGACCAACTCGGGTGCGGTGATTGTCCTTTCTCCGACTTCATCCCAACAAACCGGAGATCTGCATTTGCGTCCGTACAATGCTTCAAATGGAGCCATGCCAATTGCACTGTGAGCTATTATTGTAAGAACTCCATCAACTTCAGCATGCTATCCCAGTTTCCTTTGAAATCCAAGGCGCATGCTCTCAACATGTCTTCCAATGTTTGGATGGTCCTCTCGGATTGTCCATCCGTTTGCGGGTGGTATGCTGCTCATTCTCAACTCTGTACCCATAGCTTTCTGGAACGCCCTCCAGAACTTAGAGGTGAACTTGGGGTCACGGTCCGATACGATGCTGACTGGGACTCCATGTAGACTTACAATGTTATCCACATAGATATTGGAAAGTTTCTCATATGACGTACCATGTGGCATGGCTATAAATGAGCCGTCTTCGTTAAACGGTCTACAATCACCCAAATCATTCGTTTCCGTTGCGGGTCTTGGGTAGTCCCATTACGAAATCCATCGTCACGTGCTCCCACTTCCATTCTGGAATCTCTAGTGGCTTCATCAAACCACCAGGTCGTTGATGTTCCGCTTTGACTTGTTGGCATACCAAACATCTTTCCACATATGCCGCTATTGACCTTTTCATCCCTATCCACCAATAGTTTCCTTTGAGGTCCTTATACATCTTAGTACTCCCCGGGTGGATGACATTCTTGAGTTATGCGCTTCTCGGAGCAATTCTGTTCGGAGTTCGTCTTTACTTGGTACGCATAATCGATTCGGAACCATAGACTCTCTCTTCTCGCAACTGAAATCCTTTACGGTCCCGTATAATTTCGCGGATCTCTTTTAGTGCCGGGTCCTCATACTGTGCCTCTTTGATTCGGTCTACCAAGTCTGGGCTGATAGACAAAGCTGTAGGACATTGCCACTGAATCCACCAATTCCAGATCAAACTCTTCAATTCTCTTTCCAATGGAGACTGTCTTGCGTGGCTAGACTTTCTGCTCAATGCGTCCGCCACTCTGTTGGCTTTGCCCGGATGGTAGTTGATGGTCAAGTCATAGTCCTTGAGTAACTCTAACCATCTTCTTTGTCTCATATTCAGCTCCTTCTGCGAGAACAGATATTTCAAGCTCTTGTGATCAGTGAATACTGCACACTTCTCTCCATATAGATAGTGTCTCCAGATCTTAAGAGCAAATACCACAGCTGCGAGCTCCAAGTCATGCGTCGGATAGTTCTGTCATATGGTTTCAGTTGTCTTGACGCGTACGATATGACTCGTTCGTTTTGCATCAAGACACAACCTATAAACAGAGGGTTAGTTTAGGACTTGCATAAGTATATACAATGCATTAATTGTAATGGTGTACATACCTAGTCCTTTCTTGGACGCGTCACTATAGATCACGAAACCGTCGGTGCCGGAAGGTTGTGCCAACACCGGGGCTGTGGTCAATCTCTTCTTGAGCTCAGTAAAGCTCTGCTCGCATTCAGCAGTCCATTCGAATTTAGTCTTCTTCTGAGTAAGTCGACTCAATGGTACTGCTATCGTTGAGAATCCCTCAACAAACTTCCTATAGTAGCCTGCCAAGCCTAGGAAGCTTCTGACTTCGGTCACATTTGTGGGTCTTGGCCATTCAGTGATGGCTTCTATCTTCTTAGGATCCACAGAGATCCCATCTTCAGAAATCACGTGACCAAGGAAGGCTACACTTCTTAGCCAAAATTCACACTTGCTGAATTTGGCATAGAGCCTTTGTTGCCTCAGATTTGCAACACCACTCTCAAATGTTCAGCATGAGCTTGTTCGTCGGGGAATAGACCAAATGTCATCGATGAACACTACTACAAATTGGTCTAACTGTTCTCGGAATACAGTGTTCATCAAATCCATGAAAGCTGCTGGGGCATTAGTTAGTCCAAAAGGCATCACTAAGAATTCATAATGCCCGTATCGGTCCGAAAAGCCGTTTTAGGTACGTCTCCGGCTTTCACAAGCAGCTGGTGATACCCTTGACGAAGATCGATCTTGAGAACCAGCGAGCTCCTTTAGTTGGTCAAATAAATCCTCGATCCTTGGCAGAGGATATTTATTCTTAATGGTGATCTTGTTCAACTCCCGATAGTCATGCATAACCTCATGCTGCCATCTTTCTTCTTTACGAATAGAACTGGGCTCCCCAAGGTGATACACTGGGCGTATCAATTTCTTGTCCAACAACTCTTGAGTTGCCCCTTTAGCTCCTTAGTTCAGCTGGAGCCATTCTGTAAGGTGCCTTAGATATAGGCTCGGCTCCAGGGATCAAGTTGATCTCAAACTCCACCTCCCTCGTTGGTGGTACTCCCGGTAGGTCGTCCGGAAACACATCCTTGAACTCGTTGATCACCGGAATATGGTCCATAGAGGGAACCTCCTGCTTCGCGTCTAGCATATACCATAAACCCCTCTGCTCCTTTCTGTAAAGCCTTAAAGGCCTTAATCGCCGTCATGTATATTCTTTGGGCTTTGGTTATCTTGGTATTTCCTTGCACCGTGATGTCATTCATCTCAGGGTCTTTGAGGGTCACTCGCTTGAGTCTGCAGTCGATGTTGGCATGATTCTTGGTCAACCAATCCATGCCCAATATTATGTCAAAGTCCTTCAGCGGTATGGGACTAGAGTCACCGAGAAAGCTTCCCATCTAATTCCAACTCACAGTCCTTGTACTGATGGTGAGAAATCAGTACTTGTTCTCCTGCTGCCTGTACCCTAAATGGGTTCTCAAGCCATTCGGGTAGACAGTCGAGTCCTTTGGCGAATCGCTTAGAAATGAAACAGTGGCTAGCGCCACTATCAAATAACACGTTTGCAGGCACGTTGTTAACTAAGATCACACCTATCACAAAGGTAACACATAAAGGTTCATATAAAGCATATTGAATCATCATCTTAAAAAGGCTAAAATTCAACTTAGACTGCTATTATTAAACTTAAGTCGTACCTGTCACGACGTTTGCATCCTCCTGGACCTCAGCGTCCGTCATCGCGTGAACTCTCGCATTGGGCCTACCTTTCTGCGGTTGGGCTGGCCCTGCCCCGGCTTGTGGTTTAGGATTCCACTCGGGACAATCTCTGATTCTATGGCCCGTCTTCCCACACTTGAAACATGCACCGCTAACTTTCCAACATTCGCCCACATGTCTTTTCTGGCAGTGTGGGCACTCTGCAGGTGCTTGGCTATTCTGCTGATTCTGTTGCGGTGCCCTGTGAACTGGCCCCGCTTGCCCCTTTCTGGGGATCTTGACCCAACGTCCGGGCCTACTCCCACTTTGCTCAACCCTCGGCCTCTTGCTCGATTCTTCGCGAGCCTCTCTGTTCTGTGATCGTCGCATGTCACTCTCCACTCGGTAACATGCGTCCAACATCTCCTCAAAAGTCTTCAAGCTCGACCCCGCTATTGCAGTCCGAATGCGGGGATTCAATCCTTCCTCAAATTTTAGCATTTTCATTCGATTGTTCTCCAGTACCAAGGGCGTGAACTTACCCAAGGCATGAAACCTGTCTGCGTAGTCCGAGATAGTCATCCTTCCTTGCTCAAATCTATCAAACTGCCTCATCTTTCCAATACGGCAGTCTCAGGCACATAATAGTCCTTGTAGGCCTTCACAAATTGACTCCACTGGATGGGAGAAGTCATCTTGGGCAGAATGCCGTTCCACCAGGCATTCGCTCTGCCAGTCAGGAAAGGTGTGGCTACATCCACCTTGTGTTCTTCAGGCACTTGTACCAGCTTGAAGCATTTCTCTATCTCATCAAGCCAAAACCCAGCCACCTCTGGGTCAGTTGTCCCTTCAAAGTTTGGGGCGTGCATCTTGCGCATCTCCCCAATATAATACCTTATGCCATGCTGCGGTGGTGCTGGCGCAGGGGGTTGTTGCTGTTGTTGCTGCTGCTGAGCAACTCCTTGGGCTATCACTGTGATAGCATCAATCAACGCCTGAGGTACTAAAACTGGGGGTGGTGGTGGTGGAGGGTTATCGTTGTTCCCATTCCCACCGTTTCCTTGAGGGTCTCTTCTGGGAGGCATTTTCTGCAAGATCACGTCATTAGTGTCGAGCAGTTCCAAAATAAACGTGAAATCCATAAAGGGGTACAAGGCGTAGTTCATAGGTTAAAACGATTACATCTATTTGATTTCACTAATCGCGCTCGTACACACACCCATCCCAATCAAGCTTAAATCTAAGATTGCATACTTAGACTAATAGATCAACTTAAGGTAAATCATAACTTAAGACTCTACATGTCATAACCTAGGTTTCCGAGGTAGATCTGAAGCCTATCTCTGATACCACCTGTAGCGCCCCGACCTGGACAGCGGATCCGAACCGGTGCACCCGTCGTAGCTTACTGAGAAGACTACAAGACGTCTCATCTCGTGTACACATCATCAGTGACGTACGAAAGTAAAAGCGGAAACATGTATCTAACGAATGTCAACCGTCAACTCGTACCTCAAAGAATACTAAAATCCCAACAAACTAGCCATGATGTTCACCAACTCAAATCCTCAAACGAATGAAATAACTGAAATAAACAACATGTGTCTCGACTACTCGCCATTGGGCACTCTAGGCATCCCACTCAGCCCACTCGCCGTCGTCTTCAATGAAAATCATGTCATAGCTAGGCTCATCTGCACCATAAGAGTAGTACCCTTAGCGAAAACGCTAGCAAGTAACCCACTTATAAGACATACGGGATCAACACATGGCAAGACATGAGTAATAGATAAATTGAGGGAATTGAGGGGCACATGTCTTGTAATTCTCAAATATATAAGCGGAACAGTAATAAATCAGGTACAGCAACTTGAAACGCAAGTAAGCAATTCATTATCGATCAAATAACATAAACACACATACCACAACGACTCTCGTGATGCATGTCAAATAATGCACTACGCTACACAATCACTATGCATGAGCCATTTCTTTCAAATCAATGCAATGCATGTCACAATGTCCGGTTCCTAACTCATTTCCTTGTAACGCACCCCGGCTTATATTTCCATCCCGGTTAACGTTACAAGCTCGTATGCTCTGTGATGCACCTCGGCTTATATTTCCATCCCGATTAACATCACAGCTCTCGTAAACTCTACAATGCACCTCGGCTTATATTTCCATCCCGATTAACATTGTAGAGGACTTTATACCCTGTAACGCACACCGGCTTAAATTTCCATCCCGGCTAACGTTACAGTCTTTTGTGCCCTACAGTGCACCCCGGCTTAAATTTCCATCCCGGTTAACACTGTAGTTCACCTTCGCAAATCGGTGCCGAAACACCTCTCTTTTCAAAACTCATGCAATGCACGTGCCATGATGCAAGACTCCATATCTCATTCACATTTCACGCTCACATATGCAATTCACATTTACATGCGCAAGTACAAGTACCACACAAGGAACACTAGCTTATTCGTCCATACTTAGCCCTCAACTAGCTCGTCAACACTTACCCTTGATTCTAAAGTTCGTAACCTACGCGAGTATCCTCATTTCTCCTTCATTGAACTTTGAGACCCCTCGTACGTCCATTTCCTAACCCGTCTAAGTCATTCCCGTTGAAACTCGATTCGAGAATCCGTTGAAAGCACCAAGTTTGATTCATCATCCTAGACATGTTCCCGAGACTTAAACTAACTTAGATCAGGTCTTAGAAAGTCACTAAGGTCACCCAAAGGCTCCCCGGACGTTCCCCTTTCTTCCTCTATTTTCCACAAAATTCCAGGACTTCATCCCCTAGCTTCGATCGATCGATGTCCAGCTGAGGACATCGATCCCTGACTTCGATCGATCGATGTCCTTCTGAGGACATCGATCTCTAAAGCTTACCCTACATCGATCGATCGATGTCCGTCTGTGGACATCGATCTCTAAGACTTCCTGCACATCGATCGATCGATGTCCTTCTGGGGACATCGATCTCTGACATCGATCGATCGATGTCAATGCTAATCCAGAACTTCTTCTGCGATTTCCTGCAATTCTCGATCAACTTTTCCAATCTCCATTCACCAATTCCAAGCCTAAATTCCCCTGCTACCATTCATACTTAATCTGCAGATTAACCGCTACACGCCTCTCAAGCAAGATTCCAGCCTAGATCGCACAACTTCATCCCAACCAAACGAAAGATCTCATCTTTCCTTCCCCAATTCCCTTTGCAACTACTAAACCACATCAAGAGGGAATTAGGGTAGGGATTTGCATGGTTTCACAGATTCAACAACAACAACCGTACTTTCATATATGTTGGCCAAATCCGTAAACAAAAGCACATAGATCATAAACAAATAATCAACGAACAAATCTACTGCATGGTGATCCAATTTGATAATTAAAATAGGCCGTTTTTCTTTCGCAAAACGTAGGAACTTATAAACAGATTACTTGCCTTTGATTACTCGAAGTCGGATTGGAAAACGAACTAAGGCTGGATCACTTCTTGGGGTTGTCTTCTTCTACTCCTGGGAGAGCGGCTAGGGTTGTGAGGAAGCGTCGTTGGTTTCTGAAGAAACTGACGCTTTCTCAGTTTATATGGTCAGGGGAAAAAGTTTGGTGTTTCTAAATTATATTTTATTTCTTCTTTATCTTAAAGGATAAATCCTAATTATTTAATTCTAAAATTAATTACAATTAAACTCTAATGATAAATCCTCCATTTATTCTAATTAATCCTCATATTGATGTCTAATTAATTTTCGTTGACCGTCATTAATTTCAGAAAAATTCTTCTTCGTCTTTTAATTACCCTACGAAGGGTGCGGGGCATAACACTACCAAAACATCCATATGATGAGCATAATCAGCAGATGGCTAGGGCGCACATCTTCTCACTGTTGTGAGGTATGTTATGCAACCAGAAGAACTCCTCACTGTTGAGAAAAAGGGGTTTGAGTGATTACAAAATGTATGATTTAAATAACGTGTATTAAAGAAATGCATGACACGTTTTATGACTAACACGTTTTTGTATGAAACCTGCCTTATATAGTTCATGTATATTGTTGTCGTACTAACGAGCCATGAAGCTTTAAAGCTTACATCAAATGGCAAACATTTGTTGTGTTTGAACTATTTTCAGGTGCCACTATTAATGAACTAAACTAGTTCACTAAGTGAAGTACTTAGTTAAATGATCTAAGTAGTTCATTAAATGGTGATATATTTGGAGAAGGCACAAAAGCAACAAATTGAAGAATGGAAAGTCTTCTTCTCTCCTTTACACGCCTTTTAACACATATATATATATTCAGATTTTTTTAAAAGGCACTATACACATATATTCCAACGTACTACCGACACGTTATATATTTTACAAACGTACGTTAACGTCACACTACTATATTTACCTCATATTTATGAGTATATTCAAGTCTTATATCATATGATATAAGTCATGGTGATGACAAAATTATTACGACACGTTATAAGGTTCTAAACCAAAAATTGTCGTATCGGGTGAATACCGAAACATCACCAATGTGTTACGTACTTGCCATATATAGATGGCCAGCCCCTACACTTCAAAAATGGCCACAAATTTCGTGGCTTACATGGTATATACAGCCATAAAATCATTCCATGTTGGCACACACATATCACCCCCGATTAAGGCCAAATTGTGGAGATTTCAAATTCAACATTTTTGTCACATGGGGCGCCACTTACTTCAGCCATTAGAGCTGAATTTTCAAGTTATTCTATGTATATTATGTGTGACATAATATATAACATGTGCAAAAATTTTGAATTCAATCAGAGAAAAATCGCATAATCGACAAAAGTTAAAAATTCGGTTTTCTACGAACACGACACATGGAACATTTTTGGCAGACATATAACAGGTATCTAGACACTTTTTACATATTTTATACATTCTAAAGTGTTCTAGAAAAATCAATTAAGGGCTGATTGGAATATACCATATGTGTATAATTATTGTGTACTATTTTACAAAGATTGCAAAAATAAAATTCAGCACATGTACAAGCTACATCACACGCCTACTACAGCCTTCTTGGAGCATATGTGGAGCTTTGCTGGCATCTTGATTGGCCAAGAATGAAGTATACAAGGTTGGTGACATAAAGAAAGGAGCTACACAAGATAACATTTCAAACTATGTCACATTAGTAACACATGCTGAAAATTTCAGCATGTGTGCATTGAGTTGGCCGAAATTTGTCTCTTAATTGTGCCATATTTCCTTCTTTGAATTAAATGGATTAAATTAAAGATAAAATGGAAATGTTCTAAAGACGTTGTGGAAATAATGTGGTGATATTTTTAAATATCACACATGCTAAAAATTTCAGCATGTGCGGAATGTATACGGCCGATTTTATGGTCATGAAGATTACCAATTTTATTCCAAAAATTAGTAGAAATGTTATATACTAAATGATGATTGATTTCTTCTACATTTTCAAGGAACTAATCTATACCAACATGGCAAGAATTTGAATGAGTCTTGGATAGTGCACATGCTGAAAATTTCAGCATGTGTTAAAACAAGGTGGCCGAATTTTTGGAAGAAAATATGATGAATTATCTTGCAAATTTTATGGAATTTAATATGAGTCTTATGGCAATATTTTTACAACTAATTGGCACATGTTTTTAAGTGTTATTTTCAGATTTATCTAGTCATCAAATGATGACAACTTTCATCCAATCAATGAGTGCCAAGTAAGCAAGGTTATAATGATCATCCAATGAGGAGTTGCCAAGTAAGCAAGTGAATGTCACAATGATGCAAGATACTCTTCCAATGACTTAAGAGATAATTTTCAAGAGGAAGAAAAGGCATAGGGGGCGGCCACATGGTGATAAAAAGAGAAGAAGGAGAACAAACAAAACACAAGACAAGCTTCACAAAACCTAAGAGCAAAAACGTGGTCTTCATTATCTTCTTCTACCTTTCTTTCTTTCTTCTCTCTTAAAGCCTACTGTATTCATATTCATACATCTTGAATAGGCTTCATATATACCACCATACATTCTATATTGTTGTAAAAGATTGATCAAGGTGTGATCAATCTTGCATCCGCTAGGTGGTGGTGTTCGTGATCGTTGTAATCACTTACAAGGTTCGTAAAGGGTTGGAGTTTGTGTGTAACTCCATCAACCCTGTGTGGTAAGGTGTTTTTTGTTGTTTTGTGATTAGTGATAACCGAGGAAGGTGTCCTCAAAGACTGGAGTAGGTTGATTTAACCGAACCAGTATAAAATTCCTTGTGTTCTTTACTTTTCAGCACTTACTTTCAGTTTCCAGCACAGTGCATCATTTTTATCACGTTCTTAAAAATAGTAAACGAACTTCAAAAATTTCAGAAACATAGCCACACGTCCTAAGGTTCTTTTGGCGCAAGTTTCAACCCTTTTGGACAAGTATAAGTCATCCAAACATCAAAAGTTCTGAGACTAGTGCAGTCTGATTTTCAGGCTTGCAAAGGTTGAGATTTTGAACATATTTGACTAACTTCCCAAAAGAATTTTTTAAAAATGTTTCCACCCAATTAAATACACATAATAAGGGGAGTGTCATTAAATTTTTAGAGCATTTGGAGTCACGGTTTAATTGTAATTAATTTTTCAAATCAGACTACCGTTTCTGGCAGATTTGCATGATCTGACCACCAACGATTTTTAAAGGGGTTAAAGGCTGAATTTTAATCTGAAATTTTTAGGAGATACTCAGAACATCTGAGACTAAGGTCTCTCCAAATTTTAAGAATTTTTGAAGACCTGTAACCTAGTTTTCAAAACGTTTCAAAACAGGTCATGAAAACAGAAACTGTTTTCAGAAGTTGGGTTTTTGGTCTAAAACAATTTTAAAAACAAAATTTTCCGCACCCACTATTCAACCCCCCTTCTAGTGGTGCCTTGCAGATCCTACACTCACGTCAGCAAGTGTACCTCTACCTACTTAGGGACCTCACCGCCACACGTTGGTATTCCTAGGTCAGCGTTGTCCTCGCGCGTTTGTACCGAAACCTATACAAAGACTCTCATGCGAAGACGGGACGCATCAGATTGTGAGGCTATCAAAGCTGCTGCAATCATGGATACGGAAAAGGTTTGCCGTCTTCCATCCTTGCCGTGTTGATAATCTGATGATGAGGCCTGGCGCGCCCCATGTAGCCAGGTGGTTTAGTGATTGTAGCTTCCTGGAGGTTCACTGCCACACGGTGTATGCTGCAGGCGATCTGCTCGACAATCTGGCAAAGGGAGAATTTCCTGTGGGTGTCTTACAGTCCGGACATTATTGCGAGCTTGACACCTATGTGCACCTAGGGCGAGCACTATGTACTGGTTAGGTGTCATTGCTGCTATGACACATTGTTGAATATCACCTATGATACATGTAGTTTAGGTTGACGTATGAGGTGCCGCCTATGGTCGCCGACACGGGGGTTGCCATCTATTATATAGTGAAGAGGATGATGAACGTTGACTATGCGCACACGCACGTCATATTCTTACAACAGTGGGATGTTAAGCACACCGGATCGATATGTTATGACCTGGGCTAGCGTACTGAGAGCTGACTCACCATACATGGTGTGGTACAAACCTCGGACACTTTTGGCGCTTAGTCGTCCTGGTGTAAAGTGTGTAGGCGACGACACTTTCTGTTGTTCCACATCTAGTCTCATGAAGCTTGTGTGTATGCATCTTTTGTTTCATTTAATTGTGTTATTGTGCGTTAAATATGTCCCGATGTCTCTATTATTTAAACTATAGGCAAACCATCTTGTTCAGACGTACTATCATGCGGCATCAATCGGAAACAAGATCGGCATGGAGATTGCATCAGAAGGGCTCAATGAGAAGGGTCTAGGACATCTTTTGGTGCAGAGACTTCCCGCAAAGACCACCCCACGAACTGCGGATGCATATTATCCACATATTCCAAAGTCAGAGAGAGTGTTTTTGATTCCATTAGAAATGGAAAAAAGGCCTTTGATAATATATCAGATTCAAATCACACGAGAATGACGTGAAAAGCCTCTTTTAAAAACTTAACATTGAAGGTGTTACGACAAAATACAAGAAGATTAGATATAAAATAAATCGTGATTAATATAGGTGAAAAATTGACTGATATATCCTTTTTTTTAAAAGAAAAATCATATTGCAGTTTTTGTAAACCATTTAAATTTACATTTAGATTGACATCCTCTTAAATCAACCTTACATATTTAACTCAAATCTCTGAAAGGAATGACGGGTGCGGGGGAGGGTACCAGATGAATGAGACGAAGACAGGAATAGGAGCGTTAACGAATCGAATCGGGCCGAATATTAAGTTTTCGAATTCGGATTTGTTTAGCTAAACGAATTGTTTGTCTTGGTTCGTTTAGCTAAGTGAGCTTTAAAATTGGTTTGAATTCGGCTCGATAACACTATAACTGTTTAAACGAGCAAATAATTCGCGAACAGTTTGGCTCGTTTAACTTAAAAACCCAAATAGGTGTTCGAATTCGGCTCGTTTAAGTAAAATTAACGCACGAACTCGAACCAAATACATATCGAACTCGAACAGTTTGTGAACTGTTCGGTTCGCTTAACACTCCTACACAGGAAGAAATAACGGACAAAGTAATAAAGAAAAAAAATATCTAATAGAACTATAATATGAAACTGACAACATGTAAAGGAACTGCGGATGCAGAGACTTCCCGCAAAGACCACCCCACGAACTGCGGATGCATATTATCCACAGTTTGCCATGTCTCAACTGGAGGAGTGTTATAAAGGGCATAACTACCGGAGGAGTGTTCTAAAGGGACTTCCATGATTGCTATTCAAGAAATGGTTTTTGATATCTCAAAGACCCAATTTGTGCTGTGCAAAGAGGAGTGTCCGTTCTAAAGGTCATAACTATGAGTAAAAAAAGATTGAGGCCAATTGCTCTGGATGTCCCTCACACATTTATTGTTTGCAGGGAAGGAAACATAAGTATCTAGTAAAGGGGTAGGTTCGGTTCCTCGTTAGAGTTTCTGAACAAGAAGAGACACTTCTGAAAGGTGAACAGAGGGTTTAGAATCACACGTAAAAGATCAAAGTGAATTAAAATACACCTGGTTCAGAATCACACGTAAAAGATCAAAGTGAATTAAAATACACCTGTAAAATATATGATGTGCCGTCTGCATTCACTCAATCGTAGAAAATATACCGTGCAAAGGTCGAAGTATTATGAAAAAAACATAGTAAAATCAACAAAGTAATCAACTCAGAAGGCCCACTTGCTCATGTATTTTAATTCTGGTCGGCAGACTATATGGAATATTTAACATATAAACTAACCTTTTCCATTTACTTCCACCGGTGTTTAAACTAGTATATTTGATCTTATCATATACGGTATGTATTTCAACTGATTGGCTCTGCAATCGAGCTGTCATTGTTGGATTCAACTTGCCCTATTGTCGACAAACGCAATTTGCTGCCAATTTTCTCTTCGGAATAACGATCCGGTTTTAAACGGAATAAAATCGTGGATAGTAATTTACTACTCACTAGAATCGTCGAGTATGACAGCGAGATAAATAGCAGTAAAAGTGAAGTGGACCGATTCGGTAATACCTAAAAAAGATCATAATGACCTCCTAGACAGTATTACCATTTCACGTAAAATCCCAGGTTTAGTCGGACGGGTCACACACGGTCCCTCTTAAAATCCGACTTCCTTAGACAGAAATTACGTGCACGATGTATTTATCATAATTTACTGTAACAGACAGATAAAATAAGGACACCAAGATTTACGTGGAAATCCTCTCTCTGTAGAAGGAAAAAACCACATGCAGTGAGAACAACTTTCACTATTCGAAATAATGGGAATACAAGAGACAACTCAAGTTTAGACTTAAACTCGAGAAATACAAGAGAATTGAAACACTCAATATTTTCTTATATCGGATTGGTATAATCTCACACGCTCTTTTCCTCTCTATTTTTTTTTCACTCACTTCTCTCTCAAGAAGCTCTTGAAATGCTTCTTGCTTTTGGTTTTTGGTGTCTCTTCTATCTACTAAACCATACCTATTTATAGGCAAACAAAGATGAATAAAACATGTGTTTTACTATTCATATGATGACTACTTTGTATTTGTCAAAGTTGGTATGTCACCAACAAACAAAGAAGTTTTCCATTTTCTTTCTTTGTTTCACACTTGTTTGGACACCTCATTTTCAACCCATATCAGAACTGAAGGCATGACGAACGGTTTAAGCACCATAATATGCAGATTCGCTGGTAAGTTTACTGATGGAATTAGAGTGATGTGGAAATTACAGATTTATCAGATGGATTTTGTGACGGCTGATTGTAGAATGTTTTTGGAGAAGAAACCGTTTGTGATGGGTAAACATTCCGTAACTAAATGTTTGTGTGAAAAAGGGAAAAAATATGGCGTTTTTATTAAGAAAACTTATTTTTATTACATGTTTGAAATTAAAACCATTTTTATCTAGGACAGTTTTGTCAAAATCGTTGTGTGCTTTTAAAAATTAACTTAATAAATTTTTCAGTTTCAATTTAATTTTACGGTTTTGTCCTCGCTATATCTATTAGAAATAGAACATTTTCTTAGTTCATAAATTCTTTTACAATGTATTCAGATAAAATGGCAAGTCAGTATTTGTGTGTACTTCTTTTACAAACGTGTTTATTACAAAAATAATTTCAATTTTTCAGGTAAAACAGACCAAATACGAACAAGAGAACTAAAATAAAGTAACATAAAATAAGAATGGAATCAACCTGGACAAATGTATGCATATATACAAAACGTGATACACAGAATATAAATACAATATATATCTTAGAGGCTCCCACTAGTAAAACACCTCCTACAAATACGGTGCCACGAGTAACCACACTATTTTTTGATGGACCTAGATCTTTAGGCAGCTGCGACTATGCTTGCTCTAGGTCGCACTATAGGTCTCTGACAAACTGCTTGGCAACAAGACTAGAGGGGGAAGCGATAATCGGGACTGTCAAGCATGTCAACGTCATCCTCACTAAATGCATGTCTGCTATCGATGACTGGTGTCTGATGATATGTCCCGTGCATGTTCCAGGGGCCCATAGACTGTGACCCTCCGGTGTCTACGCATGCAAATAAAGTCTATGTAGATGACAATGACGAGAAAGAAATTACCCCGCTTTGGAAGAGCATGTATACAGAATTTGAAATGAAAGATTTGGGTGGACTGAAATATTTTAGGGATAGAAGTTCTCTGATTAAAGGAATTTTTGTATCCCAACAAACACATGCTAGACTTGCTAGTTTAAGTCAGCACGGTGGATTACAGACCTACTAAAACTCCTGCGATGGCAAATCACAAGTTCAAAATGGTAGAATGGGCTGCATGGTCAAATCGTGAAAAATACCATAGGATAGTGGAAAAGTTGATTTATTTGTCCCACAGAAGACCTAATATTATGTATACTATCGGAGCAGTGAGTCAGTTTATGGATCATCCTCAGGAAGAACATGTGTAGGTTGTTTTGCAGATATTATGATATTTGAAGGGCACACTAGGTAGATGCATTCTATTAAGGAAAATGGTCACTTAGATGATGTGGTCTTTACTGACATTGACTGGAGAAGAAACTCAAATAATAGACGATCCACTTTAGGATACTTTGTCTTAGTTGGTGGAAACTTGGTAACATGAAGAAGTAAAAACAAAAGGTGGTAGCTCTATCTAGTGCTGAGGCAGAGTCGAGGGGTATTGCAAAAAGGATACTGAAGATTCTATGGATAAATAAATTAGTGGACGAGATTGATTTTCCGTTCAAGACTCCAATTCAGTTGATGTGTGATAACAAGACAGCAACATGTATTTCTGAAAATCCTGTACAGCATGACATGACAAAATATGTAGAAATGGACGAACACTCTTTAAAGGAAAAAATTGAAGAAGAACTGTTGAACTTCTGTTTCTACAGTCTGAGGATCAGTTTTCATATATTCTCACAAAGACAATCAGTGGAAGAATATTTGATCAGCATTATGCAAGTTCGGTATTAGAGATCCTACTACATAGCTTGATAGAGAGTGATAAAAGACACTAATCATATTTATAGTGAAAAGAGACGATTAAGGAATTAAATCAAAATCACCATAAATACGGAAAAGAGATATTTTTTATTTACTATGTTAAACATAGTTAGTACAAGATTTGTATTATATTAGAGCTCTTGTAGACAAACGAAAGTGTTAATGAGAAAAAAAAAGAAGATTTACACCCGGAGTATTTTTTTACCTATCCAATATAGATACAATCAATTTTTGATGCAAATGATGGTCAAGAGTTTTTTAAAGTGCCCATCGGTGACCTGTGGTTTGAGAATGTACAATAGGTGGTTTTCTCAAGGTTCGTTCGGCATATCATTTTATGATCCAAAAAAATCAAAATAGTTGGCCATGTTGTTCAAATAGGGTTGCAGGTGGACAAACTCAAATATGGAAGAAGCTTTGGAAACTGAATATAGCGAATAAAGTAAAAAAAAAAAAGGAATTTTGCTTGAAGATTACACCTCGATTCATTGCCTTCCTATGAAAATCTGGTAAAGAAAGGGGTTGATATTGACAATTTCTGTTTTCTTTGGAGAGTGGAAGATGGGAGTCTACTGCATATGTTTACTAAATGCCCTGTTGCTACCCAGGTGTGGGCTTTGAGCAACTTGTGGAGTACAGTTAACCCTGAGAAAGTGTGTTCAATTAATAAATGGGTTATGACGCTATTATGGCATAGTCCAGTTAATACTTAGGTGAGGATTGCCATAAGGAGGTCACGAGTTTGAATCCAAGGACATGCACAGTGTGGGTGTTCCTGTGCTGCTAAGCCAAAGGTCGGTCTGGTTTGTGGAGAGACACCTTGTGTGGGTAACTGCGTAAGGTCTCACCCAATCTAAGAGGTCGTTGGTCTCCTAATTTACATCCTCCACACAGCTCTTTGGGGCTGAGATAACGCAGCTCTTTGGGGTTGGGATAGTAGAGACCCTTTGATTGGGGTTCAACCTTTTGCCAAAAAAAATGGGTTATGACAATGTCGTGTAAGGGCGCAGAGAACATTGTACAGAGATTTTTTTGTAACTTGGTGGTTTATGTAGAAAAAAAAGGAATGACTCATTGTTTGAATGGACCAAGACTGACACAATGCATTTACCACGAATGTCAGCTATTCTTTTAGGAAGAATACAGGAATGCAAATTCATCAACACAAAACGATGGAAAGGCAAATGAGGATGTACTAAGCTCCTACTTTCGCATATAGTTCGGGAAGAGGTCGGATCGATTTGTGATTTGATTTACGCAGTCTGGATTGCTTCGCAATATGATGTAATGTAAAAAACTGTTTCCGCGACACGAACTCTTGACATCAAGGTCACAAAGTTGATCAATAGGTTTTTGAAGCTAATGGGGTTTTGAAGCTAAATGTAGATGCACTATATATAAAATGGTGGAGGAGACATTGGTATTGCTGTTAGAAATCATGCTGGAATCTAAAGCAATACCTCAGCATGTATCGGATTGGAATTAGCTTGGAGGTTAAGAAGCTTGTAAATGGTACAAAATGAAGAGCTCCCGTCGTCTCATAATTGAGACGGATGAGCTCTCGGCTGCTAAGTTGTTTAATTTGGCAGGTTACCTCAATGGTTAAAGTTGAAGTTTAAAAAAAAAATATTGAATTAAAATTTAATTTTAGACAATTTCTCTACATATGTGGCTTAATTTAAAAAAAAGCATGAGAGTGTTTAATCGGTGTTTGATGGGTTCTCCATAGAAGCCATTTTGTTACACCCTGTGCATGTGTATATAAAAATAATATAAATCTTTACATTAAACCACCACCCTTTCTCCTTCCCATAACCCTCCCCCCAATGTTGGTAATGTAAATGTGATTGTAACATAAAAGGAAAGTGTATCACGTAATTATAGGGGTATAATTATAGTGCATAATTAAGGGATTTAGAATTATGGTGATTGATTCTGTGAATATTTTTTCTTATCTTGTATGAGTAGGAAGGGTCCTATAAATCGGCTGTAATGTGTATACGAAAAGCATACTGAAATACAACAAGATTTCTTCTTGCATATTCTTGTTCTTTTACACATGGTATCAGAGCAGACTTGATTCTAAGCCTACTGTGAATTCTGGGTAAATTGTTGGCTCAGAATTAATTTCATCATTGCCATATCACCGTGCCATAACCATCTCTGGACAAATTATTGGCTCAGAGTTAGATTCATCACTGCCAAATTATATTGTCATACCTTACCTTTGATCGTGATAGTACCTGTTCTGCGTCTGAAATCACCAGGCTCAGAACTATTATCCTCAATGCCCTAATATACCGTCCTGTTCCCTTTGGCCAAGATCAAGTCCACCTGAACATCACCTGCAAAAGGGCAACCAACCATGTCACAAACACCTGGAAATACAAAACCCGAAACCTCTGAAGGCAGACCAAGCCTTCCTGCAAACTTTGATCTTGCTGAGCAATTTGCACGTTTTCTACAACAAAATGTGAATCTGCAATCACCACCAGCCACTTCTGGAAACCTGACAATTAAAGTAAAACTTAACAGCACAAATTACAACCTGTGGAGCAGGCTAATGAAGATGGCTATTGGAGGCAGAGGGAAGAGTTCTCATATCACAGGAGTATCCTCCCCACCTGCCCCTACTGAACCTGGATACTCAAGTTGGGAGCAGAGTGATCAATTAGTCTTTACATGGCTAATTGACAACATTGATGACAGCTTGGTAAATAATGTCTCAAAATATGCGACGGCAAAAGCTCTATGGGACGGTTTAGCCGTGACTTATGGGGTCAGGGAGTGACCCATTACAGATCTTTGACCTTCACAAACGATGCATGACAATTAAGTAAGGGAATCGGACATTGGAAGCCCTCTGGGACCAGCTCCAAGGGCTATGGATGAGTATTGACACCATGGATCCAAACCCCATGGAGTCACCAAATGATATCGTCATTTACACAAAAATCCAGAAACAGAGACTGTACCAGCTTTTGCTAGCGGTGGATGACAAATTTTCGGACACCAAGAAGGAACTCTTGAAACGTGACCCCAAACCTACAGTGGAGACAGCCTATAACGAGCTTAGGCGGTCAGAAGTGCAGATGTGGGTGTTGGTCCCATCAGATCAGGGATTATCATCTAGGACTGGAATAGGCCACGGGTTGGCAGTGAAAACACCACCGGAGAAACACAGGAAGAAAAGGCCAGCCACCCCACTCAGGTAAGCCATCACGGCGGGGAGGAGAGGAGAAAACAAGCTTAGAATGCAGCCACTGCAAGAAGAAGGGCCACCTTCGTGAAAAATGCTTTAAACTCCATGGATACCCAGATTGGTGGGAGGAGTTTAAAGCAAAAGCTCAGATTTCCATCGCCCAGACCAACAAAAATGAAGGAACTGGCAATGGAGAAGAACAGACCAGCGGAGAACCAGAAACCCTAGCAGCCATAAACGACAGCGGCGGCAGCGAAGGAGGTACCAGGGTTAGGAAAATATTCCCTAACCCTAATCTTCTTAAATACCCCTGCACTTATGAAATTACACCCGTCCCCCCTGAAGTTCAAAAAATATTAATAGTGCATGTTTATTTCATAAAACCAACCCTTCACCCCTGATATATTAATACGCTAGCACTGACCCCCAAAGTTCCACATATGACAGATCCGACCCCTGGAGTAAAAGCTGTACCAGAACCAGTCCCTACAGTCTCTTTAAATTCAAAAATGCCACTACCATCCCATCCAACACCACCACATTCCACATCTCAGTGTCACATTACCTCTGGGCCTCACAGTGGATCATCGACTATGGTGCCACCGACTCCATGACTTATGACCGTGACGACCTGATCACTCAAACTCCACCCACCAAAACACATATTGAAATTGACAATGGGGCCTCCGTCCCTGTTGAAGGCGGAGGGTCTATTTCAATTACTCCAAACATTACTTTAAAGAATTGTCTTTACATTCCCTCATTGTCTACCAAACTTTTGTCAGTAAGCCATGCCACCAAAGAATTAGACTGTATTGTCATGTTGTATCCTGACTTTTGCCTTCTACAGGACATTCATACGGAGGCGATCATTGGGTGTGGTACTGAACGCCAAGGACTATACTTTGTGGATGCAGTGGTGCAACAGGGACATTCCAATCTTGCCACCGGAACGGTTGAGAGACAAGTGTGGTTATGGCACCGTCGGTTAGGACATCCCTCGTTTAGCTACTTAAAATTTATTTCCCTCCTTATTTACTTCTCAGAAACTTGATTTTACCTGTGATACTTGCCTCCGAGCAAAACAAACTCGGGCGTCTTATTCTGCTAATAATACTCGGGTTGATCACATGTTTACACTGGTTCATTCTGATGTTTGGGGCCCCTCATCTTATAATACTCCCCTTGGTTTCCATTATTGTTATATTTGTTGATGATTTCTCTCGTATGACTTGGTTATATGTCCTGAAACATAAATCCGAAGTTCATCAAAATTTTGTGCACTTTTACAATATGATTCTTACGCAGTATGACACCAAGATTCAAATTCTCCATTCTGACAATGGGGGGAGTACATTGATACTAATTTAGGCAATATTCTTCGAGATAAGGGCATTATTCACCAAACCACCTGTCCTCATACTCCTGAACATAATGGAGTAGCTGAACGTAAAAATCGGATTATTCTTGAAATGACCCGAGCTATGATGTTTGACTCCCACGCCCCGATGAGTTTTTGGCCGGAGGCAGTATCTACAGCTACTTATCTCCTTAACCGTCTCCCTACCAAAATCCTAAATTATCAGACCCCTATCCAGAGATGGCTACCCAACATACCATACCATCCATCTGCACTCTACCTCCGAGAATCTTTGGCTGCACCGTATTTGTCCATACCCTGAAACACGAAAGAAGTAAACTTGATCCCTGTTCAGAAAAATGTGTCTTTGTTGGTTACACCACCACCCAAAAAGGCTACCGTTGTTATAATCCTCAAACCCGTCGTATACATGTCACCATGAATTGTGCCTTTCTTGAAACCGAGTACTGCTACACTCCCCAATCTCGAGCTCAGGGGGAGAATCTAAATGATGGATCTCTCGATTGGTTGGTACCACCACCACACCACTTGTTCGACAGGTGTACCAACAGGGTAAGTAGGTGGCACCGACTGTACTGTAGCACTCGACGATATATTATCCACGGCGACAGTACAACCTAATGATCCGCTGCCATTGGATGACACCCAAAGGTAACAGTTCTTGATACAATTAATGAACAGTCTTTTCAAATCCTGACTCTGCTAATTCTGATATTCCATCCACCCCTAGTGAAACAGAACATCTTTCTGACCAAGCCGTTGAAATAAATATGCCTATTAATATTCCTCTTGAGCAACAACAGGTACGGGTGTTACCACCAAGGGCAACGACGGGAGTCCCACCCAAGCGATACTCTCCGGAGCAAGTGTCTAAAGCATCTCAGTATCCAGTAAATATGCCAATGAATGAAGTCTCTGAGAAGGCCAAAGGTTTCTTTGTATCCATATGCTCTGAAAGAATTCCACGAACTATTGAAGAAGCACAGGCACAACCAGTGTGGAGAGACGCTATGTTGACCGAAATGGAGGCTTTAGAGAAGAACAATACATGGTAAAAGTGCACTATTCCCCCAGGGAAAAGATCTGTTGGGTGTCGATGGGTTTTCATAGTTAAATATAAAGCCGATGGAAGTGTTGAAAGATACAAGGCTCGACTGGTAGCAAAAGGCTATACACAAACATATGGGGTTGATTATTCAGAAACATTCTCACCTGTAGCCAGAATTGATACTATCAGGGTATTATTCTTAATTGCAGCAACTCGGAATTGGCCCCTCCACCAATTTGATGTTAAGAACGCTTTTCTACATGGAGATTTGAAAGAAGAAGTATATATGGACTCTCCTCCTGGTTTTTCTAATACTTTTAAAACACGAAAAGTTTGCAGGTTAAGGAAAGCCCTGTATGGTTTGAAGCAGTCTCCACGAGCATGGTTCGGCAAGTTTACCTCAGTGATGAAGCAAGATGGATATAAACAAAGTAATGCCGACCATACATTGTTCGTCAAACAAAGGAAAATGATGGTAACGTGTTTGATTATCTATGTAGATGACATGGTGATCATAGGGGATGATACGGAGGAAATATCGCGTCTTCGTAAGTATTTGTTTACTAAGTTTGAAATGAAGGATCTGGGAAGTCTCAAGTACTTTCTGGGTATTGAGGTCTTGAGATCAAAGAGGGGTATTTACATATCACAGCGTAAGTATATTCTGGATCTTCTCGCAGAAGTTGGAATGCTTGATTGTAAGCCAGTTAGTACTCCCATGGCAGTGAATCTTAAGATGCGAAGTATTGATGGGGCAGCTCCTACAGATAAAGGTAGATTCCAACGACTGGTTGGTAAGCTGATTTACTTGTCACACACGCGCCTGATATAACATTTGCAGTTGGTGTGATTAGCCAGTTCATGCACGATCCACAGGAACATCACATGGATGCCGTTGTACGGATTTTACAGTACCTTAAACATACACCTGGAAGGGGCATTGTATTTCAGAATAATGGAAATCTGAATATTCAAGCATATACGGATGCTGATCGGGCCGGAAATTTAGTAGATCGAAAATCTACATCCGGATATTTTACTCTGGTAGGGGGTAACTTGGTAACTTGGCGAAGTAAAAAACAAAAAGTGGTGGCTTTATCCAGTGCCGAGGCAGAGTTCCATGGGATTGTGAAAGGAATAACCGAAGTGTTATGGGTGCAGAAACTATTCAAAGACATTGGTTTGCCAATTAATTTACCTACACCTCTACTGTGTGACAACAAAGAGTCCATAAGTATATCCGAGAATCTAGTAACCAAACATGTGGAAATTGACCGTCACTTCATCAAAGAAAAGCTGGAAGATAGACTCATTAATCTACCGTTTGTTCAGTCAAAGGATCAGTTGGCCGATGTGTTGACCAAAGCAGTAAATGTAAGGTCGTTTGACACCAAATTGCGCAAGTTGAACGTGGTAGACCCCACGGTTCAACTTGAGGGGGAGTGTTGGTAATGTAAATGTGATTGTAACATAAAAGGAAAGTGTATCACGTAATTATAGGGGTATAATTATAGTGCGTAATTATAGGGATTTAGAATTATGGTGATTGATTCTGTGAATATTTTTCTTATCTTGTAAGAGTAGGAAGGGTCCTATAAATCGGCTGTAATGTGTATACGAAAAGCATACTGAAATACAACAAGATTTCTTCTTGCATATTCTTGTTCTTTTACACACCCAAACCATTATACCTTCGTTATACCCATAACTCCCATACTCTTAAAACATCCTTAAATATTGTAGCTGAGAGCAATACTAAGCAAAATTTTAAAAAAAGCCTGAGAGAAACAGAGCCCGTCAGAGTGTGAGAGGAAGAAAATAGGGAAAAAGAGAAGAAAAATAGAGGAAAAGGACAAGAAAAAAAAGAGAAATAGGTAAGTGCTCTATACGTATTCATTATGCATTTGTAAATTCATCATTATCATCATCATACTCAGTATATCCCAACGACAACAAAAGCTATTGTTAGGGTCTGGAGAGGGTGAGCGGCAGGCGAACAATACCTCTATCCCTAGGGATAAAGAGTTTGCTTCCAGTGAGACCCTCGGCTCTGGCTGTACCTGCATAAGTGACACAATAATAGGAATATGACGTGCCAGTGTGTTAGTGAGAAAGTTCAGTAAATACAAATACAAAGCTCCCGATATAAAAATGGTCATAAACGTGTATATGCACATATAATGCAAGACAAAGATTAAAAAAACAAAAAAAATGCAAAAATCTACCCAAAGCGTAGAGAATATCTTAGCCCCTAAGTATACTCTAAGGTAACCCTTATACCCTGCCTAAACCTCGTTAACCTTAATCCTTTGTCTCCATGAATTCCTATCCTGGACCATGTCTTCGAAGAGGTGCAAATCTAATAGGTCATGCCTAATCTGCTCATCCAAGTTATTTTGGACCTACCTTTACTCCTCTTCTCCTCTACAATGAGGCTTTCGACTGCTCTGACAGGCATCGTTGCCTGTCTCCTCTTAACATGCTCAAACCATCTTAGTCTCCTCTCGCTTATCTTATCTGCTATACTACTCACCCCTAACCTTTCCCGAAATACCTCACTTCTGATCCGGTCTAGCCTTGTATGTCCACACATCCACCTCAGCCTCATCTCTACCACTTCCATCTTTTGTGACTGGGGCCTCTTGATGACCCAGCAGTCTGTTCCATATAACATTGCCGGCCGCACTGCCACCCTTTAAAATTTTCTCTTTAATTTAGTTGGAAAATTCTTATCACACAGCACCCCTGAGGCTGCCCTCCATCTACACTAGCCTGTCTGAACTCGGTGTGCTACATCATTATCTATGTCTCCATCCTGATGTACAAATGACCATAGGTACTTGAACTTACTTACTTGTGGTATCACCAGACCCTCGATGTTGAGCTGTCCATTCTCACCGTCAGCTGCGCTGCTGAAGTCGCAGTGCAGATACTCGGTCTTAAAGTGACTAATCCTTAAGCATTTTCTCTCTAAACCATCTCTCACTGCTCTAGTCTCATACTCAGGGTATGTCTATTCTCTGCGACTAATACAATATCATCAGCGAAAAGCATACAACACAGAACTAACTCATGGATCGGCTTTGACAACTCATCAAGGACAACTGCGAAAAGAAATGGGCTTAACGCAGACCCTTGATGGAGGCCTACTTCCACTGGAAAGAAGTATGTATTCCCCACAGGTGTACGAACGGTTGCTTTCATCCTAGCATACATATCCTTAATTATGTCTATATACTTCCTAGGAACCCCTTTTGCCTCCATACTATCCTAGATCGGGCTATGTGGTACAACATCACACGCTTTTTCAAGACCGATGAAAACCATATGTAGATCGCGCTTCTTCTCCCTATACTTCTCCATCAATCTCCTTAGGATGTGTATTGCTTCTGTAGTTGACCGTCCTGGCATAAAACCAAATTGGTTCACTGTAACCTGAGTTTTTCCCCTAATCCTAGTGTTGATTACTCTCTCACATAACTTCATAGTATGACTTAGCAATTTTATCCCCCTGCGTCTCCTTTTTTCTTATATATAGGGACCACTACACTGCTCCACTCATCTGACATTTTTCCTGTTTTGAAATAAGGTTGAACAGTGTAGTTAATCATTGAACCCCTTCCTCTTCTAAACACTTCCAGGCCTCAATGGGTATGTTATCCATGCCAAGTGCCTTAGCTCTTCCCATCTTCTTAAGTGCTATCTTCACCTCTCTTTGTGTGATGCTGCGACAATCATATATATATTTTGTATAAAATTCAAGAGTCATGTATATGTATTTTTGGTTGCATAAATTTATGTTTATATGTATGTATTGCAGTGTTTATGTATGTATATATACGTGTATTAGACTTTATATGCATGGAAAGGCCATGGGCCGAAATATTTGCAAAAGCTGTATCAATAATGGGGCCGAGAATTCTGTTGGGGGTGGGCTGAATATTTACAAAACTTTTATATATGCATGTATGGATTATATAGATATATGTTATATATAGGTGTTTAAATTGTCAAATGAGAACCTTAATGTATGCATAGCCGAGATGATAAATTAAGGAGATTGGTGAATGAAGTAAACTGAATTTTTAGCATTGGTTGGAGAATAACTTTTATAGGCATATGATTTGTAAGGCAAGGAAGATGTGTGTTTACATTTGTTATGGATTTAGAAAATTATATAGTTTTTGGACTAATTTGATGTTAGTGAAAAATAGGTTTTTCTATGAATTAATGATGTGATAAGATTGCATATAACATGAGAAGAATTCTGATGGAAGGAGCCGCAGGACAATGGTGGCGCGTGGGCGGCGTGTGAGCAGTGTGTCCGAGATGATCTTTTCTTGATGTCTGAGGGATTAGAAGTGAGAAAATATAAGTGGTGTGAAATTTGGAGGTGGTTTGAGGGGTATAGTGAGAAAAAGTAAGATTAGGAATTAAGGGAGTAGGGGGAGGGGTTGGCTGAGGGTGGGGGCTGCTGGAAGGGGGCAGTAGTGTTGAGCAGTGGGCTGGTTCAGGGTGTTGGAGGTGAGATGAGGTGAGTTGGGTAGTAGGCTGGAGGAAATAGGCCGAGGGAGGTACGTGTGTTTATAGACGTGTATATGCACATGTATGGACGTGGGCATATATACGTATACAAGTACGCTTGAGTAGTGGTGCGTGGAATATCATAATTGATAAATTGATACATTGTGATATTTGCGATGTTCATGATCGGTAATGGATACCGCACTTGGAATTTATCGGTACTTGAAATTGTTTTGGAAAAATTGATTATCTTAAAAAATTGTTTCCGAAAATCGTGAATATTGCGAAATTCACTTTTACAATGGAAATATATCGGTGAGCCGGATTGATCCCAGATAAACGGAGCGTCCGAGTATATTTGACTATTTCGATAGAGCGTCTGGACATATTTGACAGACAATTGGAGCGTCCATGCATATTTTACTATTTCGATAGAGTGCTTGGGCATATTTGACCATTGTGGTGATTAATTCGTAAGACTTGCGGTGTAAGTCACTTGTAAGAAAAGTGCTATAGCCATCACATCGTTATCGTATCGCATCGAATCGTATATTAGATTTTGGAAAAATTGATACGAAATGGATTTTTTACTTGTATCACATCGTTTTAAAAATTGCACAATCGAATTTTGACTGTGACTAACATTAGACTAACTTTATGTGGTTATTTACTTTGTTGATCTCGTTGATTTGTATGCGGTGTTACCGTAAAGGTAGGATGGTAAAATTCTTTGCGAATGGAAACTTGATTATTTTCTATGTTATTTATTTCTTTATTTATACACCCGTTTCCACGTGTATGATCCTGTAATGCAGTTTATTTGGGATTTTATTTTGTCTTCCGATGATATCAGTTTACGACTACGTTGACGTGTAATTGATTTGTATCGACGCCTTGTATTTCCTTAGTGGAATGCGGCGGATGAACCGTTTTAAGTTCTAGATATCAAGACGAGTCGCTATACATTTCCTAAGGAATTAGAAAGCTAAGGCATTCTGGAGATTGTTGTGGTTTGATCTAGTCTTCCGTAGAGGATCCATGGGTGGAGCCTTTTTATTTTTCTGGTGTTTGCTTATCCTTCACCATTTCCTGGATCTCTGCTTTTCTAATGGAAAAAATACAAAATAAGAATACGAGACAGATGCATAGTCCTCTCTTTCTTGTACCTTAGTACATTGGTTCCCTTAGAGTGTGATGTATTATACTTTTAGAAAAGGCTTTTAATAACTAATATATCAACAAAGGAGGCATAAAAAGATGCTAGTGGCCAGGTTCCCAAAAATGTCAAAGAAGGCAAGGTGGTTGGCCTTTTTAATAGAATGGTGGCTCTGGATGAAAAGAGAGGAAAGGCCTACTCCCTTACTAAGGGAGAAGAAAGCCGTGAGAATTAACTATTTTCTTTGTTGCATCAACCACACCAACAACAACATTACCCATTGCCTTAGAGGCTGCCTCCTATGGCGTGGTATGGGGATGTCGGTTGTATGTAACTATACCCATGTGTTAGAAACACACAGATTTTTTTCCCGAGGACCCATAATGAAAATTGCGTCAAGCTGTGTCGATCGACTGCTATAAGAAACAGAGTCAATTTAATGAATCGTTTTGCTTTATTCCATCATGTTCCAAAGCAAGGAAGTGTGTGTCCTTAACTCCATTGGAAATGGAATGCCTTTGTTGCATCAACCATGAATTGTTAATTGATAATCCTATGAAGGGCTTCATTCCTGTTCAGTTATTACTGGAGTTGTCTGCTCCTTAAAAAGACCACCTGTATCTATAATTAGCTGATATATTATATCCATATTGCTTAATTTAAACCATTGCTGTCACAGCGCAATCAGTCTAGGGTCTTGGCAGGAATGAGAGAATTCTTCTACAGCAAGGTCGACTGCGCACAAAGTAAATGCGCTTCCTCTGTAACCTCTGTCAAAGTTCTCCCTTTGAAAATTACTTCCTTAATCAAATATTTTTTTTCTTGTTATATGTAATCAGAAATAGTCCATTAAAGAAAGTCAAGATAAGTGGAGCATGTTTCTTATTGTTGTTTTTGCTCAGCCTGAGAATGTGTCTTGAAGGCAGTTTTTGCTTTTCTTTTTCTTTTCTCCAGGAAGTGTGGTGTGGTTATGGACTACTCAATTTTGTTTTGTTCATTGGAAATATGGTAGATATCTTGGATAGGCGTAAAGGATTGATAATGTTGATATGATTTCTGTTGCATACTATGTATTTGCCTGTGTGCATATATTTTACTGCTTTATCCGTTGGGATAGAGGTATTGTTGTATGCCTCTCACCTTATCCAGACTTTAACGATAGCTTTTGATGTCGTTGGATTATACTGGGTACGATTGATTGATTGATTGATTGGATATATTTTACTGCTTCAATCTGCAGAATGTGTGGTTCAGATGAGGATTTTAAATATATGCCCTTGCTCGGTGTTCATTACTGATGATGTGTAGAGTGCTCTTTTTTTTTTTTTGAAAATCGAGTGTGTTTCTTTGTAGTTGACAGAATTCCTATGGAACATTATTGTTGAGAAGCAATCCAGCATGTTATGTAGCACGTAGTTCAGGCTGTGTATACTGTGGCTATTAGGAATCCCGCTTCTTTAACTGTTGATGTATCCTTTGAAGCTCATTTGCAGAAGTAGCGGGCAACCGATATTATCTAATAATTTCAATGTGCAATCATGTGTTAAATTTATGTGTATCTCCTGTATAGACTGGATGAAATGGGAGCACTTCTGATTCACTCCTCGGGATGGCGGAACTAAGCCGAGATGAATTGATCCATTCTTCGAAGCACACAAAAGGCCTAAAACGTTAGTGAAAGGTATCTTGTGTCTATGATTTATGGCAAGGCATTGCTGAAAACGTCTCAAGATGTCGAAGCACATTTCGCTGGCAACCTCACTTGTAAGGAGAGCTTCGAAGCTGCCAAAGTATGCTATTTATTCTGGAAGACTAAGTATCCTGGAATGGACTGTCTGATCCGGTGATCCGGAATATAGACTGGATCATGACGGTTCGGGAACTACGTAAGCAACTGTAATATTTGGCTAAAGGTGCTTGGTAGCATGACCCGGATTAGCCGGCAATGGGTTTGCATTAATTTGGTATAAAGAAAGGCAAAAAGATGCTTTTCACTCGACATCATGGAGTTTGGCGCCCTTTTTTCAAGTACAGGGCAGGTGTTGGCGTCATTATTAACCTCTTCACGATAGATCTCTTATTCGGACTCATGCCGTAGGGATAGGATCACCTCACCGTAAGGGGGTGCGGTGACGCGTGACCGCGCGACACGTGGCAGCAAGGGGTGGTGAAGCCTCATCATCCCCCTTGCTTGCCACGTATCGCGTAGTCCACAAAGAAGTGAGGAAAGTTGGGGTGAGTAGATCCCAACCCCTGCCGTATATCAAACAAACAGATCATGCTTGTGTCCGGACATTTTTTGTTTTCCTTACTCTCAATATGGATATAAGTTTGAAATAGTTTCATTCATATGCCTTTTCATGTTTCTTTTCTATTTTCTTTCCGCAAGCATGACCTAACATTTAGACATAAGATCCAAGACAATCACCTTTTTCACCTTGCTACAAATTTCTTATCACTTTCTTAATGTTATATACAGACACACACGCATATTCAACACCTCAAAGCTAAAAAGGGCTAACATGCTGTCAGAGTTTGATAAAATTGTAACAAAAGCAAAGCAAAAAGGTGCGAGAAAAAGATGGACAAAACGGAGAAACAAGAAACCGAATTTGCAAAGCAAGCAAAATCACATTCAGTTCAAAATGAGCAAAAGCTTAAACAGCAGTAAAGCTCAACTTACTTTCCACCCGCATATCTCTGTTTCAATGCCCTCGGTCTCTTTTGGCTTAATACAAATACCCATACTTATAGAAATATATAGATATACAAATAAAAACACACACACACATATAGGCATACACACACATATACATATACAAAGAACACACACATATACATACATACATACATACACATACACATACATACATATATATATATATATATATATGTATATGTTTTCATTGATAGATCAACATATATACACACATAAAAATATATATACATACATATGTGTGTGTGCATCTGAACAACATGTGCATGTATTTATGAATACATGCATATGCATCTCTGTGTGTGTGTATATATATATATGTTTACATACATACACATATAATACACACACATATATGCATACAAATGCACAAACATATACATATACATACATATACATACATACATATACATATACACACACACGTATACATATACTACATACATACATATACATACATACATACATATACACACACACACACATACACACATATACATACATACACACATATATATACACACACATATATACAAGAGTGTGCGTTTATATATATATATATACACATACACACACACACACATATACATACATACACACATATATATACACACACATATATACAAGAGTGTGCGTTTATATATATATATATATATATATATATATATATATATATATATATATATATATATATATATATATAGACACCTTCCCTTTTTCGTTTATTTTTTCATTAACCATTTACATTCTTGCTTTACTTAACCTTCATTTATTTCATTAGCCTTTTACAGTTTTGCTTTACATGACCTTGCATTTTTTGCTTTATTCAACCTTCATTTTTTTCGTAAAGCAAAAAATGAAGGTTGACCCAACCTTCATTTTTTTTCTCAAAAAAAAAAAAAGAAAATCTTCATATTTGAATTAGCCTTTTACACTTTTCTTTGTTTGACCTTAGCTAGCGGTTGGGACCAAAATTATAATTCCAAATTTTAATCTATCACACATTCCAATAAAATTTTTACTCAGTTTTTACTCTCTGATACTTTCCATATTATTACAAAAATAAGCTTTGCATAAATAATTACATTGTTGGTAAAAACCGACTAGCTTAAAGAACGTGTTTCAAAGATTAAAATGAACATCATATTGAATATTATCTAATATATAATCTGAATATATTCAATATTGTACATACAACAACAACAATCATACCCATTATATCACAACGACACCAAAAACTATCGCTAGGGTCTGGGGGTGAGAGGCAGACAAACAATATCTCCATCCCAAAAGATACAAAGTTTGCTTCCAGTGAGACATCCGGTTTATATGTTCCTACATAGAGGATATAATAATAAGAATATGACGTGCTAATGTACTAGTGAAGAGTCAATAGTGTATATACATACATACATACATACATACATACATACATACATACATACATACATACATACATACATACATACATACATACATATATATATATATATATAAATACACACACACATATATACACACACACACACACATGAAACCTTACATATATATCGGACGGGGGATGGAGCTCTGGCGATCGCTGACGTAGGCGGTGATAGCCGCCACCCGCTGACATTCTGGTACTCTTTTTCCACCGACTGCACCCGCCTTGCTCTTTCCGGCACCTCTATTCCTTCATCCATCGCCCTTGACTACAAAGACCGCTCTTTTTTTTCCGTTTTTTTCACAATGTCGTCTACACAGCCGCCATCTTTTACGGCTGTGGTTTCCGGCGAATCCGCAACACAGATCATCTCAATTTCACCCAAAACGGTTTCGAGATACAAAGGCATTCCGATGATTTCATTTCTGGATTCGGAGATTGATGCCCTTGCTGCGCCATTCAGATTCTCATTGGTAGGTACCTTCTGGTATGGTCGTCCTCCTTTGAAGATTATACGTGAAGTTTTTGAAAAGATAGGATTTCATCATGATCTGCGGATCACTCTCATCGATCAAACACATATACTATTGAATTTTCATAACGAAGCTGATTACTTGCGCTGTTTTTATCGACGATCATTGCATATTTCTTGCTGTCATTTGCGTATAACAAAATGGACTGTAGATTTTGATCCCACTGCTGATGTCCCAATTGTCCCAGTATGGATTGTGTTCCCTGGGCTTCCAATACTCTTCACTGTCATGAAGCGTTGTTTGAGATTGTACATCCTATTGGCATTCCCATCAAACTGGATGTGGCTACGACTGACAGACTGCGACCGTCGGTCGCTCGAGTGTGCGTTGATGTAGACGTCTCCCAAGATCTACCACAGAAGATTTATTTGCAGACCAAGAATAGAATGATCCTACAATTGGTAGTTTATGAAGATTTCCCATTATTCTGTACATCATGTCGTAGACTAGGTCATGCAACGGGGTTATGCCCCACAAAAGCTTCAACATCTGTGCCACCTCTGCTGCCGCCATCCACCACCTCCCCCACCAGCAAAGAGGTGGACCCTGTAGAGATAAGGGGGTTTGAGTGATTTCAAAATAAGTAACTTGAATGCATATATATATATAAACGTATACAAGCATAAACGTGTACATGTATGCATGATATCTTGCCATTACTTGCCTTATTTAGCTTATATATTATGTTGCCGTACTAACGAGCCATGAAGCATTAAAGCTTACATCATATGGCAAACATTTGTTGTGTTTATACTATTTTCAGGTGCCACCATTAATGAACTAAACTAGTTCATTAAGTGAAGTACTTAGTTTAATAAACTAAGTAGTTCATTAAAGGAAGCTACATTTGGAAAAGGCACAAAGGCAACAAGGCTAAGGAAGGAAAATCTTCTCCTCCTCCTTTTCATTAAATATACACGCCACACATGTATATAAATATATATTTTCAGATTTTTTAAATAAAGGCACATACACATGTATTCCAACGTACTACCGACACGTTTATATATTTTACGTACGTACGTTAACGTCACACCGCTATACTTAACTCATATTTATGAGTATATTCAGGTCTTATATCATATGATATAAGATATGGTGATGAAAAATTAAATACGACACGATAAAAGGTTCTAAAACGAAATTTGTCGTATCGGGCGAATACTGAAACTTCGCCAACGTGTCACGTACCTGTCATAAATAAATAGCCAGCCTCTATACATCAAAATTTGATGAAAATTTCGTGCACTACATGTAATATTCAGCCAAAAATACTTTCCATGTTGGCACACACAAATCATCCCACATTAAGGCCAAAATGTGAAGATTCCAAGTTTAATTTTGTCACATGCAAATGGTACCATTTTAATCCAGCCAAGTGCTGAGATTTAAAGTATATATTATATATATTATGTATAACATAATATATATATCATGTGCAAAAGTTGGAATTTAAATTAGAGAAAAATCGGGTAATCGATAAATATCGAAAATTCGGTTTTCTACGCACACAACACATGGAACGTTTTGGTACATCATGTGACACGTATCTAGACACTTTTTACATATGATATACATCTTAAAGTGTTCTAGAAAATTAAATTAAGGGCTGATTGGAATATTACATGTGTGTATTATTAAATGTTCACTATTTTACAAAGTTAGCAAAAATAAATTTCAGCACATGTATACATATCATCTAACGCCCCTACAGCTGATTTGGAGCACATGTGGAGCTTTGTTGGCATCTTGATTGGTCAAGGATCAATCTTACAATGTTGGTAAATTGAAGAGAGAAGCTACAAATGGTAAGAATTCAAGGTATATCTCTCTTATGTCACATGCTAAAAATTTCAGCATACTACACACAAGCTGGCCGATTTTTAGCTCTTAAATGTGACATATTTTGTCATCTTTTATTAGGTGATTGATTAGAAGAAGATATGGAAAGATTTTGAATATTATTTAAATAAATAAATGGTGATATTTTACATATCACACATGCTGAAAATTTTTCAGCATGTGTACAAGTTGTATGGCTGAATTTGAAAGCTTAATTGTGTCCAAGTTCATTTCTTAGTTGGTAGCAATACTTACCATAAATTGTTGATTCATTTTTATGATGAAAAATCAAAGAATATTTGGTATTATTTTGAAAGAAAAGGAAGGATGCACATGCTGAAAATTCAGCATGGCAAGATTGCTAAGATGGCCGATTTTATGCATGGTTAGGAAGGATTTTTCATCTTGCAATTTATGTGATGTATCTCTTGATTTATGGAAGGTATTATGTGATGATTTTTGGCACATGGTTGAATGTGATTATCAGATTTTTTCCATGTCATCATGATGACAACGTTGAGCCAATAAGGAGGTGCCAAGTAAGCGAAGACTAAATGATCATCCAATAAGAAGATGCCAAGTAAGCAAGCCTTGTCACAATGATGTCTTACACTCTCTCAAGGGCTTAAAAGATAATTTTCAAGAGGGGAGACACATTATAGGGGGACGGCTGCATCATTAAAAAGGAAAAGAAGGGAGCAAACAAAATAATAACAAGCATTTGCAATTCCAAGAGATCAAAAAGCCTAGCTCTTCTTCTCCTACATCTTCTTTCTTTCTCTCTTCTTGTAAAGCCTATTGTTTTATATCTTTCAATCTTGAATAGGCTTGAGATAAACCACCATTCATATATCTTTGTAAAAGATTGATCAAGGTGTGATCAATCTTCACTCTAGCAAGGTGGTGGTGTTCGTGCGAATTGTACTTACAATACAAGGTTTGTAAAGGGTTGGAGTTAGGTGTAACTCTATCAACCCTGTGGTAAGGTGTACTGCGTGTGTGTGATTAGTGTGAACCAAGGAAGGTGTTCCTTGAAGACTGGAGTAGGTTGTTTATAACCGAACCAGTATAAAAATCTTGGTGCCATTTACTTTATGCATTTATTTTTCAGTTACTGCACTGTTTATCCTTCTTGTTCACATCCGTAAAAATAGTAAACGATTTTCAAAAATTACGAAAATTTCCAGAAATTTACTTACACGTTCTAGGGTTAATTTGGCACAAGTTTCAACCCTTTTGGATAAGTATAAGTCAATCACACATCAAAAGTTCTAAGACTAGTGCAGTCTGATTTTCAGACTTGCAAAGGTTGAGACTTTGATTGTAGTTGACCTACTTTCCAAAAGCATTTTCCAAAACTGTTTCAACCTATTTAAATATAGTATATAAGGAGTTAGTGGTTAAATTTTCAGAGCATTTGGACGTTCACACAAATAGGAATTAATTTTTCAAAACCATCTACCGTTTCCGGCAGATTTGCACAATCTGAGTACCAACGGTTTTTGAAGGGGTTAAAGGTTGAATTTTAATTTGAAATTTTTAGGGGACCCTTATAACATCTGAGGCTAAGTTCTCTCAAAATTTCATAATTTTTGGAGACCTCTAACCTAGTTTTAAAAAACGTTTTAAAACTGGTCCTGAAAACAGAATCTGTTTTCAGAACTTGAATTGTTCAAATTTAAAGAAATTTTAAAAACCACACTTTCCGCACCATCTATTCAACCCCCCTTCTAGTGGTGCCTTGCAGATCCTACAAGTGGTATCAGAGCGCAGAAATACTCACTTCAAGGAATCCAACGATTCAGTGAGATGGCATCCACAAATCTCAAAACCGAGCAAGAAGGTATGTCGAGCCAAAGGCCTCCACTTTTTGAGGGTGAGTCGTTTATTCAGTGGAAACTTAGGATGAAGCTTTTTCTTATGGCTATAGATATAGATCTTTGGTCAATCATTGAAGATGGTCCTTATGTCCCATCTAATGTATCCACCGTAGACGGAGTCACTTTAGAAGTTGTTAAAACTAGACAAGAATATACAAGTGATGATAAAAAGAAACTTAGTATGAATGCTAGGGCTATGCAATTGCTTTTAACGGGTTAAGTAAAAGTGAGTCTAGTTATGTGTCAAACTGTTCAAGTGCACAAGAAATGTGGAGGATACTAGAAATGAAACACGAAGGCACGAGTCAAGTAAAAGAGTCAAAAATTAACATGCTCATGTCCACACTTGAGTCTTTTAAATTATTGCCCAATGAGTCTATTGTAGATATGGATCTTCGTTTGACTAACATCTACAACTCTCTTGAGTCTCTTGGTAAGGCTTTTACTACGCAGGAAAAGGTACAGAAAGTCCTACGAAGCCTTCCTTCTGAATGGGACCCAAAAGTGACCGCAATAGAAGAAAGCAAGGAAACTAAATCAATAAAGATGGAAGAACTAATCGGATCACTTTAAGTTTATGAAAATAAGCTCACGATTCGGAAATCGGAATCATCTAAACAAGGTAAAGCTATTGCTTTTAAATCAAATGAATACGTCTCCCCCCCTCTGATCACGTAGAGGATAGTGATTCCGAATCGGATAATGATGACCTAATTCTATTGGCTAAAGGATTGAGAAAATTTATGAGAAGGTCATTTAGAAACAAAAATAAGGGCACTACTACTAAGAGAAATAAGAACATGTCAAACGATAAAGACGTTAAATGTTATGAATGTGGCAAACTCGGACACTTATCATATGACTGCCCAAATAAAGAAAAGCAAACTACTAAGTACCCTGACAAGGAGCGGAACAAACATAGACTCGTCTCAGAACCCAAACAAAGGAAACGTGCTCTAAAGGCCTCCACCTGGAGTGATTCATCAGATTCTGAAACTGAGACCGAAGAGGAGACCGCGCAAGTATACTTTGCTTCCAAAGCATCTAATGAGGTATCATCTGATTCTGACTCTGACTCTGAACCTTCCTATGATGATCTTTTTAGTCAGTATCTAGAATTGCATAAATTCACTAAGACTCTCGCTAAAGAAAAGAAACGATTAATTGAAGACAAGAAACTGTTAGAATCTTCTAACGAGAATCTTGTCGCTCAATTAAGCGATTTAAAGAAAGAGTCATCATGTGTCATTACTACATTAAAAGCAGAGATTTCATCATTAACCACGCAAAATAATGAAATAAAATCCGAGATTTCAAATTTGAAATCAAGGAATACCGATTTAGAGAAAATGATGAAACAGTTTGACACAGGGTCCAACATGCTGCATCGCATCATATTATCACAAAAGCATGACAGCGACAAAACTGGACTGGGATACGTTGATACTAATGAAGTATCAATCAAACCAACCAAGTTTGTTGTGTCTAAGAAAGTAGACACCCCTAAGCCGCAAGTGGCGTCTAAGATGACGCAGAAAGCGCCCACTTCCTCACGCCCCACTTCTTCATATCATGTGAAATATAACTTGTACCTTATAGATATGAAAAGAAGAGAACAATGCATACACGAAATGCATATCATCCACGCACTACACACACACACACAAGGACATAACAAAAACGTCCTTCATTTAATGAGTATAAGGGAGTCCTTGGGCAAAGGCCCAAAGTGCATGTACCACATGTCTATTATATCGCACCCTCATCTACATTCTTGCCATTTGATAAACCGAGAAGGATCACTCAAGTATGGGTACCGAAAGGTACTTTTACCAAGAGGTGATTAACTAACTCGAAAGGACCCAAAATTAAAAGGGTACCTAAGTTATCTTTTCACATTGCAGGGAGACCATACATCGAAAGATACATCAATAAAGTGGTTCCTTGACAATGGTTGCTCGAGGCACATGACGGGTGACCCGAGCTTGTTCTCCAAATTAAAGAAGGTCACAAAAGGCGGATCCGTGACCTTTGGAGACAATAATGAAGGCAAGATCATTGGAAAATGTACGATTGGTAATCCGAACACACTCCAAATCTCTAACGTATTTTTGGTAAGAAACTTATCCTACAATCTTCTTAGTATTTCTCAATTTGTTGACAATGGTTTCAATGTGTGTTTTACTCACCCTTATTGCAACATAATAAATAAAAATGGAGAAACCATTTTAAAAGGAAAACGAGAAGGCAATATTTTTACGCTATCTATGGATGATGTAGTAGACGCTAAAGTTAATTGTTTTATGTCAAATGAACCCAATGTGAATTTATGGCATAGACGTTTAGGACACATTGGCATTTCCACACTAGAAAAACTTCAACAAAAGAACCTAGTACGGGGATTGCCTACGCTTGATTTAGACAACTTTCAGTTGTGTGAATCTTGCATAAAAGGCAAACAAACACGTGAGTCACTTAAGCCGAAAAATGAAATAAGCACGACTAGAATATTAGAACTATTGCATATCGATTTATTTGGTCCTAGTCGCACTACAAGCCTTGGTGGGCGTCACTATGCATGCGTAATTGTTGATGACTTTTCTCGTTACACTTGGACTTTATTTCTTGCACATAAGGATGATAGCGCCATTGAGATTGCTAAATTAATTAAACAACTTGAAAATCAATACGGTGTAAATGTGAAAAGGATAAGAAGCGATAGAGGCGGTGAGTTTAAAAACAAAGAAATGATTTCGTTTTGTGAAGAAAAAGGAATTAAGCATGAATTTTCGCTACCTAGAACTCCGCAACTAAATGGAGTAGTAGAAAGAAAGAATCATACATTACAAGAAATCGCTAGAACTATGCTTTGCGAAAATAAATTGCCTAGATTTCTGTGGGCGGAAGCCGTAAATTGTGCATGCTATATTGTAAATCGCCTATCTATAAGAAAGAAAATAAACAAGACGCCTTATGAGATTTTGAATGATCGCATGCCTAAGATTGACTATTTTCGTGTGTTTGGATGCAAATGTTTTGTCTTGAATACAAAAGATAATTTAGATAAATTTGAATCCAAATCAATTGAGTGCATTTTTGTTGGATATTCTATAAACTCGAAGGCATATAGATGTTATGATCCTCTCACTACACAAATTATAGAATCTATTCATGTTAAATTCAATGAATTTGGTGAGATTGATAAAGATAAGGAATATGAAGATGATTTTGAATTGAAACCCGTTTTGAATGAAGATAATGATTCTTTTGATATGCATGATATGAATGAGACACTAGAAGTGCATGATCACATAGAAATGCATGATAACTTAGAAAATAATCAACCAAGATGGCATAGAGATCACCCACATGATCTCATCATAGGCGACCTCACTCACGGTGTGCGACCACGTAGAAGAATCACTTCGGATGAAATAAATGAATTTCATGCTATGATTTCTGAAATTGAGCCCAAAAATGTGCATGATGCTTTGAGTGATTCATCTTGGATTGATGCTATGCATGACGAACTTAATCAATTTGTTAGAAACGATGTATGGGATTTAGTGCCACGACCACAAGATAAGACTATTATAGGCACAAAGTGGGTATTTAGGAATAAAATGAATGAAGAAGGAAAGGTCGTTAGAAATAAAGCGAGACTTGTAGCACAAGGATATAATCAAGAAGAAGGAATCGACTACGATAAAACATTTGCACCCGTAGCACGATTAGAAGCTATACGACTCTTACTTGCTATTGCTTGCATGAAAGACTTTAAATTATATCAAATGAACGTGAAAAATGCATTTCTAAACGGATTTATACAAGAAGAAGTATACGTGAAGCAACCACCCGGTTTTGAAGATTTGAAACATCCAGATCACGTGTACAAACTAAAGAAGGCACTATATGACCTAAAGCAAGCACCGAGAGCATGATATGATCGTTTTGCTACTTTCCTTTTAGAAAATAATTTTAAACGTGGTACTATAGATAGTACACTATTTTTAAAACAAGAAAAATCAGATTTACTCATTATTCAAATTTACGTAGATGATATTATTTTCGGCTCTACCTCACATAGACTTGTTAAAGATTTTGAAAATTGCATGAAATCTGAATTTGAAATGTCTATGGTTGGTGAACTTAATTATTTTCTTGGCTTGCAGATTAAACAAACGAATAAAGGAATTCATATAAGCCAAGCAAAATATGTTAATGACATGATCAAAAAGTTTAATTTTGAAAATTTGAAACCATCCCCCACCCCTATGAGTGTCACTACTAAATTAGACAAAGACGAACATGGTAAAGACGTTGATAATGGATTATATCGATCTATGATAGGCTCTTTGCTATATTTAACTGCTAGTAGGCCAGACATCATGTTTAGTGTATGCATGTGTGCTCGTTTTCAAAGTCAACCTAAGGTGTCATACTTAAATGCGGTAAAAAGAATATTCCGTTATATTAAGCACACGCCCACCTTAGGTATTTGGTACGATAAGGATTCTACATTTGACTTACATGCTTACACTGATGCAGATTATGGTGGCTGCAAAATAGATAGAAAAAGCACGAGCGGAACTTGCCAATTTATAGGAAATTCCCTTATTTCATGGTTTTCCAAAAAGCAAGCAAGTGTTGCTTTGTCCACTACTGAGGCAGAGTACATGTCTCTTAGCCTTTGCTGCACACAGTTGTTGTGGATAAAATAACAACTTTCGGACTTTGGAATTACCGTACATAAAATTCCTATATATTGTGATAGTATGAGTGCCATAAATTTGTCTAAGAACCCCGTGTTACATTCTAAGGCTAAGCATATAGAAGTACGCTATCACTTTCTTCGTGATCACGTTAACAATGGTAATATTGTCATAGATCACGTACGCACAGAATCACAAGTAGCGGACATTTTTACAAAAGCCTTAAATCAAGCCACATATGAATCTCTTCGTTCTAAATTAGGCATGATTCCTGTTGATATGATTTAAATTGACGTGATTTGATTTACTTTCCTTTTTGACAGGAATCTTTTGATTTACTTTCCAAAATAAAGGGGGAGAGAAAAGCATGATTTAAGGGGGAGAGTGACACTGATTGATCTAAATTGCACAAATCAAGGGGGAGCCGGATTTGAGATTCGAAATTCAAATTTGTGCATGGTTCAAGGGGGAGAGATAGCATTTAAATCATGTACACAAGTTATTTTGAAAATCATCAAAAGGGGGAGATTGTAGAGATAAGGGGGTTTGAGTGATTTCAAAATAAGTAACTTGAATGCATATATATATATATAAACGTATACAAGCATAAACGTGTACATGTATGCATGATATCTTGCCATTACTTGCCTTATTTAGCTTATATATTATGTTGTCGTACTAACGAGCCATGAAGCATTAAAGCTTACATCATATGGCAAATATTTGTTGTGTTTATACTATTTTCAGGTGCCACCATTAATGAACTAAACTAGTTCATTAAGTGAAGTACTTAGTTTAATAAACTAAGTAGTTCATTAAAGGAAGCTACATTTAGAAAAGGCACAAAGGCAACAAGGCTAAGGAAGGAAAGCCTTCTCCTCCTCCTTTTCATTAAATATACACGCCACACATGTATATAAATATATATTTTCAGATTTTTTAAATAAAGGCACATACACATGTATTCCAACGTACTACCGACACGTTATATATTTTACGTACATACGTTAACGTCACACCGCTATACTTAACTCATAGTTATGAGTATATTCAGGTCATATATCATATGATATAAGATATGGTGATGACAAATTAAATACGACACGATAAAAGGTTCTAAAACGAAATTTGTCGTATCGGGCGAATACCGAAACTTCGCCAACGTGTCACGTACCTGCCATACATAAATAGCCAGCCCCTATACATCAAAATTTGATGAAAATTTCGTGCACTACATGTAATATTCAGCCAAAAATACTTTCCATGTTGGCACACACAAATCATCCCACATTAAGGCCAAAATTTGAAGATTCCAAGTTTAATTTTGTCACATGCAAATGGTACCATTTTAATCCAGCCAAGTGCTGAGATTTAAAGTATATATTATATATATTATGTATAACATAATATATATATCATGTGCAAAAGTTGGAATTTAAATTAGAGAAAAATTGGGTAATCGATAAATATCGAAAATTCGGTTTTCTACGCACACAACACATGGAACGTTTTTGGTACATCATGTGACACGTATCTAGACACTTTTTACATATGATATACATCTTAAAGTGTTCTAGAAAATTAAATTAAGGGCTGATTGGAATATTACATGTGTGTATTATTAAATGTGCACTATTTTACAAAGTTAGCAAAAATAAATTTCAGCACATGTATACATATCATCTAACGCCCCTACAGCTGATTTGGAGCACATGTGGAGCTTTGTTGGCATCTTGATTGGTCAAGGATCAATCTTACAATGTTGGTAAATTGAAGAGAGAAGCTACAAATGGTAAGAATTCAAGGTATATCTTTCTTATGTCACATGCTGAAAATTTCAGCATACTACACACAAGCTGGCCGATTTTTAGCTCTTAAATGTGACATATTTTGTCATCTTTTATTAGGTGATTGATTAGAAGAAGATATGGAAAGGTTTTGAATATTATTTAAATAAATAAATGGTGATATTTTACATATCACACATGCTGAAAATTTTTCAGCATGTGTACAAGTTGTATGGCCGAATTTGAAAGCTTAATTGTGTCCAAGTTCATTTCTTAGTTGGTAGCAATACTTACCATAAATTGTTGATTCATTTTTATGATGAAAAATCAAAGAATATTTGGTATTATTTTGAAAGAAAAGGAAGGATGCACATGCTGAAAATTCAGCATGGCAAGATTGCTAAGATGGCCGATTTTATGCATGGTTAGGAAGGATTTTTTATCTTGCAATTTATGTGATGTATCTCTTGATTTATTGAAGGTATTATGTGATGATTTTTGGCACATGGTTGAATGTGATTATCAGATTTTTTCCATGTCATCATGATGACAACGTTGAGCCAATAAGGAGGTACCAAGTAAGCGAAGACTAAATGATCATCCAATAAGAAGATGCCAAGTAAGCAAGGCCTTGTCACAATGATGTCTTACACTCTCTCAAGGACTTAAAAGATAATTTTCAAGAGGGGAGACACACTATAGGGGGACGGCTGCATCATTAAAAAGGAAAAGAAGAGAGCAAACAAAATAATAACAAGCATTTGCAATTCCAAGAGATCAAAAAGCCTAGCTCTTCTTCTCCTACATCTTCTTTCTTTCTCTCTTCTCTTAAAGCCTATTGTTTTTATATCTTTCACTCTTGAATAGGCTTGAGATAAACCACCATTCATATATCTTTGTAAAAGATTGATCAAGGTGTGATCAATCTTCACTCTAGCAAGGTGGTGGTGTTCGTGCGAATTGTACTTACAATACAAGGTTTGTAAAGGGTTAGAGTTAGGTGTAACTCTATCAACCCTGTGGTAAGGTGTACTGCGTATGTGTGATTAGTGTGAACCAAGGAAGGTGTTCCTTGAAGACTGGAGTAGGTTGTTTATAACCGAACCAGTATAAAAATCTTGGTGCCATTTACTTTCTGCATTTATTTTTCAGTTACTGCACTGTTTATCCTTCTTGTTCGCATCCGTAAAAATAGTAAACGATTTTCAAAAATTACGAAAATTTCCAGAAATTTACTTACACGTTCTAGGGTTAATTTGGCACAAGTTTCAACCCTTTTGGATAAGTATAAGTCAATCAAACATCAAACGTTCTGAGACTAGTGCAGTCTGATTTTCAGACTTGCAAAGGTTGAGACTTTGATTGTAGTTGACCTACTTCCCAAAAGAATTTTCCAAAACTGTTTCAACCCATTTAAATATAGTATATAAGGAGTTAATGGTTAAATTTTCAGAGCATTTGGACGTTCACACAAATAGAAATTAATTTTTCAAAACCATCTACCGTTTCTGGCAGATTTGCACAATCTGAGTACCAACGGTTTTTGAAGGGGTTAAAGGTTGAATTTTAATTTGAAATTTTTAGGGGACCCTCATAACATCTGAGGCTAAGTTCTCTCAAAATTTCATAATTTTTGGAGACCTCTAACCTAGTTTTAAAAAACGTTTTAAAACTGGTCCTGAAAACAGAATCTGTTTTCAGAACTTGAATTGTTCAAGTTTAAAGAAATTTTAAAAACCACACTTTCCGCACCATCTATTCAACCCCCCCTTCTAGTGGTGCCTTGCAGATCCTACAGACCCCGGTCAAGAAACCACCTGCGGTTCCTAACCAGGATCAGCCAGTACCTCCAGCTGATATTCCTTTAACTACTGATAATACCGCGGCGACGCGTTTTGACCTCGGCAGTGACCCACATGCTGAAACATCACGCGCAGCTGTAGAACCTCCTCCGCAGGATGCTACAGATCATTGTGATTTGGGACATTCCTCAGATACGGAATTGCATGCAGATGATCAGAACACAGAATTGCCAAATGTTCCAGATGAAGTGGTCCGGCGAATGCAGTTACTTCCTCCATCGCCTGATGTAGATATTTTGATCTCACATTTGGAGGAATCAGCTGAGGATGCGGGTTTTATAACCGTAGTTCCTCATCGAAAACGCCGTGCAAGAAAAGATTTGCCACCGCTACCACCCTCCACCATATTGACACGTAGTGCTTCGCGAGTCGATCAGGGAAGTGACACTACTCTTTCTCAATGAATGTATTAATATGGAATATAAGAGGCATGCATGCCTCTCTACCTAGGTTGCATCATTTGATACGTGAACATCACTTAAATTTACTTGCACTTATTGAGCCAAAACATTCTCCATCTCGTATTGCTAGGATTGGTTTGGACCTTGGTTTTTCACACTATTATTCTTCTCAATCAAAACGTATTTGGTTTTTCTGGCGTGATTCAGTATTTCACCTGCTTGCAATGCAGGATCAAGATCAAGTGGTTCATTTCAGTTTGATATTTCGTCCGCTTCAAATGAATTTTGTTTTATTGGTGGTATATGCCAAGCACACACCACTTTTGCGTCGACCATTATGGCAATCCTTATATGATTTCTCTCGGGCTTCTACATCACCATGGGTGGTAGGAGGAGATTTCAATACTTTTCAGACTCTTGATGATCACAGTGGACATTCACACCCCTCGCTTACCGTCTTACAAGACTTTAATGACTGTATTGGATCTTGCACTTTGATGGATTTGCAATTTTATGGGCCTAGATTTACTTGGATGGATGGCAGGGGCCTAAGTCATGTACGTAGGAGGTTGGACTGGTTATTTATCAACTCTTCCTTTCAAGACGCGTTTGATGGCATGCAATTAACACATCTGCTAAGAGTTTCCTCGGATCACACACCTTTGTTGTTCATATGTCGATTGCAAACGACAGGTGTCCGTCGCTCATTTCGCTTCCTAGACTCATGGTTACTTCATCTGGATTTCTACACTTATATGAAGAATGCTTGGACCTCTTGTCCAACTACTGATGGTATGTATGGCTTTTATTCAAAATTATTTCGTCTAAGGAAGGACATCCAGCGGTGGAACAAAGAAATTTTTGGTAATACCTTTGCCAACCTTATGCAAGCTGAAGCTACTCTAAACAGTGCAGAGAGCATATGGGATGCAGACCCCACTGAAACGAATCGCGAGGACTATCACAGAGCAAAGGCTGAATATCTTCGTGCTTCCAAATATGAGCTGCATTTCTGGAAACAAAAAGCGCGAGTCCGATGGCTATAGGAAGGGGATGCAAATACGCGCTATTTTCACTCTATTGTCAAAGGGCGACGATCGCAGTTACGAATACAACAAATCCGCACTTCCACTGGAGACCTATGTACCTCTCCCACAACCATCATGGATGAAGCAGTTTCTTTCTACACCTCTTTATTTGCACATGAGACAACAGGTAATTATGACGTGATTCTTCGTCATATCCCGCGGCTGATTACGGCGGATGACAACACTAGGCTCACGCAATTACCTGCTGAGGAGGAGATTAAGGAGGCGGTTTGACATCTAGATCCTCAGAGTGCAGCAGGGCCAGATGGCTTTAATGGTAAGTTTTACCGTTTGTGTTGGTCAGTTATTCATTCTGATGTGGTTAAGGCAGTACAGGAATTTTTTCTTGGAGTTCCAGAGCCTTCGGTGATGGCTAGTGCGTTAATCACTTTGATTCCAAAGATACCGTCTCCAAACACATTTAGTGATTTTCGCTCCATTTGTCTTACAAATTTTCTGAGTAAAGTCTGCACGAGAATCATTGCCACCCAGTTGAATATAATACTTCAAAAGTTAATATCTCCAGAACAGACAGGCTTCCTGCCAGGACATGATATTTCAACATAAGTTTTATTGGCACGGGAGATGGTTCACATGCTAGATTAGGGAGGCTCTCAGTTGTATTTGAAATTGGATATGATGATGGCTTTTGATAGGGTCAGCTGAGAATATTTAGAATTGCTACTACGGAGTTTGGTTTTTCGGATTTTTTCATTAGGATCATTCTAAATCATTTAAGTGCAACTACTTTAGTAGTCTTGCTTAATGGTCAGCCTTCTGCATCCTTTCAGCCATACAGGGGTGTCAAACAAGGTGACCCGTTATCGCCTTTGCTCTTTATTCTTTCTTCTGAAGGTTTCAGTAGAGTCTTGAAATCTTTGGTTGCCTCGGGCGAATTTCAACCACTACGTTTAGGAAGGATCCCTTTTCATATCACACATTTGGCTTATGCGGATGACCTTCTAGTATTTTTACGGGGCTCACAAAGAAATTTACGACGATTCCATGCATTCTTAACATCGTATGAAACAGCCTCTGGTCAGAAGATAAATTTTCAAAAGAGCAGTTTCATTCAATCTACCAGCACACCGCTACATCAGCGGAGAATTTTTGAGTATCTACTGAACATGCGATCTTCTGGCTTGCCATTTAGATACCTTGGTTCTTATTTGCATAAGGGCATCAATCGATCTAGATATTGTACTTCGCTACTACAGCATATCGATGACCGTCTGAATGGCTGGCATTCTTGGTTACTCTCTTCAGCAGGTCAACTTGTTTTGCTTCGTTCTGTGATTTCAGCCCTACCATTACATGTTCTAGCTGCTGGAGGCCTGCCAAAATCGGTGATCAAAATTATAGAAAGGAAAATAGCCACTTTTTATTGGGGATAGCGGCATCATTGGGTTGCATGGTCCACTATTACTACACCTTATGAAGAAGGAGGTTTGGGCATTCGTGATCTCTGCATGTTACAACAGGCTTACCATTGTCGCATTTGATGGTCTTATCAGCTGCATAATACACTCTGGAGTAAATATATGCATATCAAATATGAAAGCCACGGGGAATATAAGCCTAGGCTGCCGGATTCACCTGTTTGGAAAATCATTTGTCGCATTCATGCTACCTGCATTACTCACACAGAAGGCCATGGTTCACATCTTACCTGGAAGCCTACGAATTCAGGAGAATTTTCTTTGCATTCTGCCTATGATATTTGCCGATCACAGCGACCAACACTGCTCTCTGCGAAATTCATTTGGTATAAACACCATTCGCCTGCCATTCAGCAATTCTTATGGCGCATTTTTCATTCTGCTTTGCCATTTGAGGACTACATTGGTAAGTACAATACTGCTCGCCCCACACAATGCCCATTTTGTAAGCATGCATCAGCTACGGTGGATTATGTGTTTTTACACTGTGCTGGCATTCGATCACTATGGAATTTTTTTGCATCCGAGCTACATTGCATTCCCCCATCATCACTGAACCTTCGGCAATATCTGTTATCTTGGTGGTATCGTTCCACATTTTCGTCTCTCTTTTGGGTTTTCAAAATAGTCATTCCGGCTATTATCGTGCATAATATATGGCGTGCTTATGCGTCGTTAGTGTATGGTGATAAGAGCTCTTTTGCTATGGTTACCTTTCGGGCTTCCATCCACTATGACATCGCTATGTGGGGCAAAACAATTGATGGTTCTAAGCTCGCAGCAGGATCTACACAGCAACTTCTATGGTTTCCTAGACTTCAGTCCCCACGTCCGCAACTGGTTCGCTGGAGATCACCCCCTTCGGGTAGATTAAAGCTAAATGTAGACGCGGCAGTTGGCAGAGATTACGCAGCAGGGGGAGCTATTTTGCGTGATCATGCTGGTTTCTGTGTGGGAGCGATCTCCTTTCTCTTGCCTCAAAGTACACCTCTGTTTGCAGAAATACAAGCAGCGGTATTTGGTTTGCTATATTTCCTATCACTGTATCGCTCACTTATTCTTGAATCAGATTGTGCTTAGATGTTTTCGCGCTTAATACGGCCACAGACGGTTTTTGGGAACTTTCATCTAAGGTTTTTACATACATTAATACATCACCACCGACTGGACTTTCATCATGTTTATAGAGAGGCGAACATGGATGCCCATTACTTTACTCAACACGCAATGTTGGACCCTCGGACACATTTATTCTCTCACAACACTCTTCCGCGATTAGTTCGTAGTTCCATCACATTGGATCTCTCATTCGGAAATTTATGCATCGCTTGAGCTTTCCCGGTCTTCCATATGGATTGACACTCATTTACTCCTTCTGCCTGTATCCTGTGGGGTACAGGCAGACTCGGTATGATTTGGTCTCTATTGGCATTTCTGTTTTAGATATATCTCGTATATTCGTTTAACTTCGGCTTTTTCTTCACATGTGAATGGGCTGGACTATCTCTTTTGGTGACACTTATCTCTGGCGCGGACGTGGCAACTCTTTCTTCGAGGATCGCACATCATCTTTCAGCGACGGACACTCCATTGGTTGAACATGCAAGAGCCGATATATTGTCTCCTAGGATTGCATTTTACTCCATCATGTACTTTACATCATATCACCGTTCCAATTATATAAATATGTACGCTTTTTCTTTCGCCAAGGTTTTATCCACAAAGGTGGTTTTACTTGGCAAGGTTTTAATGCAAATATCATATATGATTGGAGGCTGATAGTTATTATCTCTTTGCATTCGCTTTATTCTTATGATGACTCTACTATGTAATAAGGTTTTCCTCCACCATAAGTGAGGTCATTTTTCAATAAAATCCTTTTCATATATATATATATATATATATATATATATATATATATATATATTGTGTGTGTACACATATGTATACATATACACACATATACATATGCGTGTTTTTAGTGAAAACGATATGTGTATATGTACACTGTGTATGTGTTTTTAGTGGAAGAAATCGACACAGTGCTTACTTGTAAATGACGAGAGGAGGTGTCGCTCTCAAAATGCACTAAGAAATGGTGGCATTGGAAAATGATTGACATGTCCAAAAAGCAACGGAAGAAGAATGATTCCTCCTCAATAGCAACAGAATCACTTAATCCCACACTTCCTCTCTTAATTGAAGGCCTAAAGAGAATCTAGTAATTGCTTTATCTCTAGCTTGACTTTCTCCTCAACTATACTAAATAAATACCTGCCAACTAAGGTATTAAGGACAGACATATATTTCTCAAGGTTACGATAACTTATTTTATAAAGTTTAAAGTTTTAAGTTTTCAGAGAGCGAACCTTGGAGTAACTGATAAGGTTGTTGTTTTGTGACATTAAGGTCATGGGTTCGAACCGTAGAAACAACCTCTTGCACAAAGTGTAGGGTCAGACTGCGTACTTCAGATCGTCAAGCGAACTGGTCTCTCCCCGTACCCTACGCAACTATAGGAACCTAATGTTGGAGACAATCACTCCTGTACTAAGACGCAGTCGTTTAGTGTGTGCGTATGAAATAACAAAATAAAACAAACCCGGGGCGAGTCAAGGACTCTGTCCTTAAGACGTATTGCTCCGGTATACTGTGCCCAACCGGTGTGAGCAATCGTCTCCCAGGATACAACGGGTACCTGTTCAGTTGAGCGGCACTGCTGAACTTGAACTCTTTCGAACCTTCGAATGTCCTGACTTCTCCCGGACGTAATGCAAGCTTCAAGTGCTATGAATGCAGAATGCTTTATGAGATGCTTAGAGCAAGGTATGTTGTAAATGCACCCTTAGCCCTCTTTATATAGGGGAGTCGGTTGGAGAACAAGGTACCGTGACCGTTGGATCAAAACTGTAGTTTGATTTAGACCGTTAGATTAAAACCTCCTATCTAGATTAGGATGGTTTAATCTCAGCCTTTAGATTAAAGATTGATTCGCGCAGGTTTAAACCTGGACCGTTAGAGGGAAACCACATTCGGTTAAGCAGTTAAGACAGTTTAAATCTCGGTCGTTAGATCAAAGCTGCCTTCCCTGCCACCGTTAGATCACAACAGACTGATCTTATTTTAAACCGGAGGATAGTGTTAGTTTCAAGTTTGAAACCTAACCGCACAATCAAAATGATTCTGCCCGCTGTCAGACTTCGATCGATCACATCGATCGATCGAAGTGACATCGATCGATCGATGTGATCGATTGATGTCTGACAGAGTACTTCAATCGATCACTTTGATCGATCTAAGTGACATCGATCGATCGATGTAATCGATCGATGTCCTCTGATCGTCTTTGATCGATCAATCAATCGATCGAAGCTTCCTGATCAACTTCGAACGATGACATCGATCGATCGATGTCATCGATCGATCGATGTCATCGATCGATGTCCGTCAGAAGCTTTCCACGCCACATGGACACATCCAATGTGGTATTCCTCCATACGGATGACACGTCATCCATCCCCAACGTTTTCCATCTACTTTGAGCATTAATTTCACATTCACCCAATACCATAATTGAGTGATTCCACATCCTAACATTAACTACTCGTTACGTAGATAATTAAGGATTCATTAGTTTTCGATTATTATTATCGGAAACTCATTAAGCTCAAAGTACGTTGCTCAACCAAGTTTTGCAACATTCATTAATGGGCCAAAGCCCAAACCTTCCAATCTCCAACGATGGGCCAAAGCTCAGACCTTTAATTCTCCAACAATCCCCCACATGAATGGAAATTAATGCAAATGCATATGCAGACTCTAAGGAGAAGTCAGACAAGAAAATATTGCATCAGAAGAGGTAGCTTCTGGCTTTGAACCTTTCTTAGTGATGTATCATCGGATTCACTCGGCTAAGTAGTGACTTGATGTCTTGAACTAGTCAGCCTTTGTTGTGAACCAAAACAACGACACTCACACAATATTTCCTTTAACACTCTTTTGGTTCTCATGGTTGTGTTTGTTTTGGCCATGAACAACCTGGTTTCAGAAAGTGTTTTAGAGAAATCTTGCCTCCTAGACTTTCTCATAGAAGCGGCCCCACTTCACACTTACATAGGTGATTCCTATCAAGAGTATTCTGCCATACTCCACTTGACGCATCAAGATATAGGACATCATTAAAAGCCTTAGCTTACCCTACAATTCTCTGCAGACAGCACTTTTATCAGACGGAATGAGTAAGTGCTAACTGAACCTTCATAACTTAGTTGTCCCATTGAACCAAGATTCTGGGATCTCCAGTCAACAAGGTTGGGTTACCATTACAAAGATTCATGCATTATGGGCTTCAATCCCATTCCGTTTGTCAGTCTTGACATCTGATCTCTAGGCAAGCCTTTTGTAAGCGGATCCGCAAGATTCTCCACTGATTTCACATAATCAATGGAAATCACGCCATTAGAGATCAACTGTTTAATTGTGTTATGTCTTCGACGTATGTGTCGTGACTTATCATTATAGATGATGCTTTGAGCACGTCCTATAGCTGACTGACTATCACAGTGTATGCTAATAGGAGCGATTGGCTTAGGCCAGAACGGAATATCTTCCAAAAAATTCCTAAGCCACTCAGCCTCTTCCCCAGCTTTGTCCAACGCTATGAACTCAGCTTCCATAGTGGACGGAGCTATGCACGTTTGTTTTGTGGATTTCCACGACACAGCAGCACCACCAACCGTGAACAAGTATCCACTAGTGGACTTCGAGTCCTTACTATCTGATATCCAATTCGCATCGCAATATCCTTCCAACACTGCTGGATATCTCGTGTAATGCAATCCAAGATACATTGTGTATTTCAGATACCTCATCACTCTGTTAAGAGCTTTCCAATGATCATCACTTGGATTACTGGTAAACCTGCTCAACTTGTTTACTGAGCAAGCTAAGTCTGGTCTTGTACAATTTGTTATGTACATCAGACTCCCGATTACCTGAGAATATTTCAACTGGGCAACAGGTTCGCCTCGATTTTTCCTTAAGTGCACACTTAAATCGAGCGGGGTCTTTACCGGTTTCACATCATCCATATTGAACCGTTTCAGGACTGATTCAATATAGTGTGTTTGTGACAGTATGAGTCCCTCAGTCACCCTAGAAATCTTAATTCCTAGAATAACATTGGCAACTCCCATGTCCTTCATATCAAAGTTTCGTGTTAACATCTTCTTTGTACTCAAGATGATGTCACGAGTACTGCCCATGATAAACATGTCGTCTACATAGAGACATACTATCACATATGCATTCTGTGTGCTCTTAATGTACACACACTTGTCGCATTCATTGATCTTGAAGTCATTTGACATCATTACCTGATCAAACTTTAAATGTCATTGCTTGGGTGCTTGTTTAAGTCCGTACAAGGACTTAACAAGTCTACATACTTTCCTTTCTTGTCCTGGAACGACAAACCCCTCGGGTTGTTCCATATAAATCTCTTCCTCTAACTCACCATTAAGAAAGGCAGTCTTTACATCCATTTGATGGATTTCCAAATCATAGACTGCAGCAATGGCTACTAGCATCCTTATGGAAGTGATCCTAGTCACTGGTGAGTAGGTGTCAAAGAAGTCAAAGCCCTCTTTCTGTCTATAGCCCTTGGCTACTAACCTGGCTTTATACTTCCCAATAGACCCATCCTCTTTAAGTTTCTTCTTGAAAATCCACTTGCAACCAAGCGGTTTACTTCCAGGTGGAATGTCAACCAACTCCCAAGTGTGATTTTGAAGAATCGAGTCTATTTCACTGTTAATTGCCTCTTTCCAGAATGGATCTTCTGGAGTTGACATAGCCTCGGAAAAATTCTTTGGCTCATTTTCTACCATATAGGTTAGAAAATCTGGTCCAAAAGACGTCGGTATTTTGGCTCGTTTGCTTTGACGGGGTTCCTCAATATCTTGAGGAGTCGTCTCATGCACACGCTTACTTGTGCTAGCTTCTTCACTGTCTTTGTCTTTCTTCGGAAAGATATTTTCAAAGAACACTGTATTCCTTGATTCCATGACAACATTTTCATGTATCTCAGGAATGTCCGATTTGTGCACTAAGAAACGATATGCACTACTGTTCGTTGCATAACCAATGAATATGCAATCAATTGTTTTAGGCCCAACTTTCACCTGTCTTGGTCTAGGTACAGCAACCTTCGCCAGACACCCCCACACTTTCAAGTATTTGTAACTAGGCTTATAGCCTTTTCACAGTTCGAAAGGGGTTACATCCATCTTCTTAGATGGAATTCTGTTTAAAATGACGTTGGCTGAGAGGATTGCTTCCCCCCACAAGTTCTGAGGTAAACCCGAACTTATCAACATAGCATTCATCATCTCTTTTAGAGTACGGTTCTTGCGTTCAGCAATACCATTCGATTGAGGTGAATATGGTGCAGTCGTTTGATGAATAATGCCATGTTCTGAATAGAATTCATTAAACGGTGTATCATATTCGCCACCTCTATCACTACGAATTGTTTTAATTCGTTTGCTAAGTTGATTCTCAACTTCATTTTTATAATCCTTGAAAGCATCAAGAGCCTCATCTTTGCTACTTAGCAAATATACATAACAGTATCGTGTGCAATCGTCGATAAAAGTTATAAAATACTTTTTACCACCTCTTGTTTGCACAAACTTTAAATCACACAGATCTGTGTGAATTAAATCCAATGATTCAGTGTTTCGTTCTGTTGAAGGAAATGGCGCTTTTGTTAATTTCGCTTCAACACATATTTGGCATTTTTCTTTATTACTAAAGTCCAGTTTGGGCAACAAGTCAAGATTAATCATTCTTTGTATTGACTTATAATTTACATGTCCCAAACGAAAATGCAATAAACAGGAAGACTCAAGCATGTAAGCAGAAGAGGAAACAATTTTATTAGCCTCAGTGGGCGTAACATTCTTGGGTACAATTGTCATAACATTCAATTTGAACATGTTATCAGAAAGATACCCTTTACCCAAATACACCCCACTCTTAGAAAGTGTAAATTTGTTTGCCTCAAAAACAAGCTTGAATCCATGAGTGACTAGCAGCGCGCCAGAAACCAGATTCTTCCTTATGTCAGGAACATGCAGCACATTCTGCAGAGTCAACTCCCTTCCTGAAGTCAGTTTCAGGATTACCTTGCCCGATCCTTCGATCTTCGAGCTGTTGGAGTTTCCCATGAACAATTGCTCATTGTTTGTCGTGGGCACGTACTCTCTGAACATGGCCCTATTCGCACAAACATGTCGAGTGGCCCCTGTGTCCACCTACCATTCACGCGGGTTTCCCACTGCGTTGCACTCGGTCACCACTGCGCAGAGGTTCAAGTCTTCCATTGCGCCGACCAGATTTGCTTTCGCTTTATTCTGAGTCTTTTTGGGCTTTCGGCATTCACTGCTTTTATGCCCTGGTTTACCACAATTATAACACTTACCTGTGAACTTCTTTGCAATTTCCTTGCCCTTGACGTTCATGCTCAAAGTGTTATTTTTCTTCTTGTTCTTCGCCTCAGCAACATGAGCCTTGGCTTGACCAGAAGATGTGGACGGCTTCCTTTCGGCACGTCGATTGTCCTCCTCAATGCGAAGACGAACAATCAAGTCCTCCATTTTCATTTCCTTTCGCTTGTGTTTGAGATAGCTCTTAAATTCCCTCCACGAAGGAGGCAGCTTCTCAATCACAGCCGCAACCTGGAAAGATTCACTGAGCGTCATGCCCTCCTCTTCCATTTCAGAAACCAACATCTGTATTTCTTCCACCTGCCAAATTACAGTTTTGGAATCTAACATCTTATAGTCGAGAAACTTCCCAACTATCAATTTTTTCGTACCCGCATCTTCTGTGCGATACTTTTTATCTAAAGCCGACCACAAAGCTTTTGCAGTTTTATATGTACAAAACACGCCATAGATAGTATTATCTAGGCAACTCAGAATCAAATTTAAACAACAAAAATTTGTATACGCCCAGGCCTCAGCACCCAAGGCGTTTTGCATATTCTGTTGTTGATCCTCCACAGGCTCAGCCACAGGTGGATCCTCGCTTAGCATTCTGGCCAGTCCAAGCGCCGTAAGGTAGAACAGCATCTTCTGCTGCCACCTCTTGAAAAAACTGCCTGCAAATTTTTCCGGCTTCTCCACATGAGCAGCAGTGGCAGCCGGGTTCATCTGAGGCCCTCCAGTTGGTGCCAACGGAACCGTATTGAACTGCGGTCCGGCAGCAACGTTGTTAGCCCCTTCAGGTGCAGACACGGAGTGAGCACCATTGAAGTCTTGAACAGAGTTAGAGCTCTCGTGTTCTATTCCTGTTCAGTTCGATCAAAATGTAAAGATCAGAACAGACTCAGGTCCAAGAATGAGTAGAAGAAGACTACAAATCAGTACGAAACTGCCTTTGCGTAATAAACAAAACAGTACAGGAAGTAATTCAGAAATACGTATTAAGATTGTTGGAGACAATCACTCCTGTACTAAGACGCAGTCGTTTAGTGTGTGCGTATGAAATAACAAAATAAAACAAACCCGGGGCGAGTCAAGGACTCTGTCCTTAAGACGTATTGCTCCGGTATACTGTGCCCAACCGGTGTGAGCAATCGTCTCCCAGGATGCAACGGGTACCTGTTCAGTTGAGTGGCACTGCTGAACTTGAACTCTTTCGAACCTTCGAATGTCCTGACTTCTCCCGGACGTAATGCAAGCTTCAAGTGCTATGAATGCAGAATGCTTTATGAGATGCTTAGAGCAAGGTATGTTGTAACTGCACCCTTAGCCCTCTTTATATAGGGGATTCGGTTGGAGAACAAGGTACCGTGACCGTTGGATCAAAACCGTAGTTTGATTTAGACCGTTAGATTAAAACCTCCTATCTAGATTAGGATGGTTTAATCTCAGCCTTTAGATTAAAGATTGATTCGCAGGTTTAAACCTGGACCGTTAGATGGAAACCACATTCGGTTAAGCAGTTAAGACAGTTTAAATCTCGGCCGTTAGATCAAAGCTGCCTTCCCTGCCACCGTTAGATCACAACAGACTGATCTTATTTTAAACTGGAGGATAGTGTTAGTTTCAAGTTTGAAACCTAACCGCACAATCAAAATGATTCTGCCCGCTGTCAGACTTTGATCGATCACATCGATCGATCGAAGTGACATCGATCGATCGATGTGATCGATTGATGTCTGACAGAGTACTTCAATCGATCACTTTGATCGATCTAAGTGACATCGATCGATCGATTACGTCCTCTGATCGTCTTTGATCGATCAATCAATCGATCGAAGCTTCCTGATCAACTTCGAACGATGACATCGATCGATCGATGTCCGTCAGAAGCTTTCCACGCCACATGGACACATCCAATGTGGTATTCCTCCATATGGATGATACGTCATCCGTCCCCAACGTTTTCCATCTACTTTGAGCATTAATTTCACATTCACCCAATACCATAATTGAGTGATTCCACATCCTAACATTAATTACTCGTTACGTAGATAATTAAGGATTCATTAGTTTTCGATTATTATTATCGGAAACTCATTAAGCTCAAAGTACGTTGCTCAACCAAGTTTTGCAACATTCATTAATGGGCCAAAGCCCAAACCTTCCAATCTCCAACGATGGGCCAAAGCTCAGACCTTTAATTCTCCAACACCTAATGCATTGGGAACGTCATTTTTAAGTTTGAAGTTTTCATGAGTTTCTACTTGTTTATATCTTAAATTCTTGATTTCTCTTTCACCATGTTGTAACTATAACTTTATTAGTTACGACTTAGAACCCTTTATGTTATAAACATGCATGCTATGAAGATAATAAGAAGGATAATGCCACAAGAATACCTCAACTTCTAGTCTTGAAAATAGGCATGTGGGCTTGAAAATTTTCAAATTAAAAATCAGCTCCAAAGATGAGATGTAGCCGTTGGCTACCAAGCTTTTTTCAACAAATATATTTTGATTTTTTCTTAATAAAATAAGAAAGGATAATACCACCAAATTATCCACAACTTCAAGCAACATAATAGGGCATGTGAGAGCTCCATTTGACTTCAAAAAATCTGCTGAAAAACAACCAAGAAATAGCATATAGCCGTTGGGTTTAAAATGAAATTTCCAAGTTGGCAATTTTGCCAACTAGCTCCTTTTTGGTTTGTCCACTTGTCACTAACTCATAAAATGAATACCACATCATGTCCACCTGATTAATCATGTTTTTGGACATACAAATATGTGTAGCAACTCACATTTTTGAAGAAGAAATAAATAGATAACAATTGACAAGATTATGTCAACGTGTAACACCGAAATTCCCCAATATTTCTTTTTATATGTTGAGATCATTTCCACACCTTTGACACCTTTAATATCTCTGAATAATGATGATAAATATCCTCTTATAACACATATAAGAGAGTCTTCAAGAAAAAATAGAATGTGACATCTCAAATCATCACATATCCAGCTATAGTCAATAATATCATCGGTTGAGAGAATAAGATATAAGATCACCATATTATCTTCAAAATAATAATAACACAGCTCCAGAATGAAGATAATAATATGCTCAAGATATTCCTTGAGTGAAAATACCAAAAATACCCTCAGGGGTGTGAAATGATCAAAATACCCCTGGTGTGAGAAAACTCCAGAAATGACCCCGATGGTCAGAAATAATCACAATTCCACCTTTGTCATGATAAATAATATAAGAATATTCTCTTGAAATATTTCCACCATATGATGTTCCTACAAAACTTAAAATGCTAATTTTGCCCTTTTTGGTAAGTTGTAGAAACTTCCAAGGCACGTTAGTCACAAGACAATAATAATCACCAAAAACACATAATAATCACATAATGAACATGTATAATTCATATACAAATGAAAAAAATCATTTTAACACATTTTAGAAAATTATTTCTAAAAACTCTAGACGTCGATCGATCGAAGTGCCTCAGCTTCAGAGATCGATATCTCACAGAACCACATCGATCGATCGATGTGTCTCAGGTTTAGAGATCGATGTCTCACAGAAAGGTCTTGAACTTTTCTGCCTTACATAGATCGATCGATGTGAGAGATCTATGTACATAGATCGATCGATGTGCAACAACCTGAGAGATCGATGTCAACTTTTTCAACTTTTTCAACTTTTAATCACATATAACACCATGTGTGACATTTCTAAGTATTCACCACTTAAAATCATGACTTTGAAACTTATCCAAACATATTTCTCAACATTCTCCCCCTTTTGGATGATTTTCAAAATAACCTAACATGATTTTAATATCACAACTTATAACCAAAAGTTTAACCATATGTTTTCAACTTTTAAATAGTATGTTTGCTCCCCTTCAACTCATACTCTCCCCCTTAACCTATGCTCCAAAATTTATACCAATAAAAGATTTATCAGGACTTACCAACTAAAATCATGTTCTTATTCTATCTCCCCCTTTATTTTGCAAATCATGCAAAAGATAGAACTACGTAATGGTATCGTAAGTCATCATTCCTAATTTGGCTCGTAAGTTTTCAAAAGTGGCTTGATTAAGGGGTTTGGTGAAGATGTCAGCGATTTGGTGATCAGTTCTTATATGGTTTATCACTATATCCTCATTTTGAACGATCGCGAAGAAAGTGGTATCACACCTCAATGTGCTTGGCCTTAGAATGAAGCACCGGATTCTGGGAAAGATTGATTGCACTTGTGCTATCGCAGAAAATTGTAATCTTATTCATTTTAATGCCAAAATCACTAAGTTGCTGTTTAAGCCAAAGTATTTAGGTAGTACATAAACTCAAAGCAATATACTCGGCTTCAGTGCTAGAAAGAGCTACACTAGCTTGCTTTTTAGAAAACCAAGAGATCAAATTGGTTCCTATGAATCGACATATGCCGCTAGTGGATTTTCTATCTAACTTGCAACCACCATAATTAGCATCACTATATGCGTGTAATTCCAACTGAGCATTTCTATCATACCACAGTCCTAAGTGAGGTGTATGCTTAAGATCTCTAAAGATCTTTTTCACTGCACTGTAATGTGATACCTTAGGACAAGATTGAGACCTAGCACACATACATACACTAAACATGATGTCAGGTCTTGATGCAGTTAAGTATAACAATGAGCCAATCATAGACCTATAGAGTGTGTCATCAAAAGGTTTACCATTTTCATCTTTATCAAGTTTGGTGCTAACACTCATGGGGGTAGTTGTAGGTTTCAACTCTTCAAAGCCAAACTTCTTAATCATATCATTGACATAGTTAAGTTGGCTAATATGAATTCCTTGAGGGGTTTGTTTGATTTGAAGTCCTAAGAAATAATTCAACTCTCCTACCATTGACATTTCAAACTCTGAATTCATACATTCTTCGAAGTCTTTTACTAAAGTAGGATTGGTTGAACCAAAGATTATATCATCTACGTATATTTGAACTATTAACAAATCATTACCTTTTCTTCTTAGGAATAATGTGTTGTCGATGGCCCCCCTTTGATAATTATTTGTAATAAGGAAGTTTGCAAATCTATCATACCAAGCTCTTGGAGCTTGTTTTAAACCATATAGAGCTTTCTTAAGCTTACAAACATGGTTAGGATTCTTTGGATCTTCGAATCCAGGGGGTTGTTTGACCAACACCTCTTCTTGGATGTATCCATTCAAGAATGCACTCTTGACATCCATTTGGAAGAGTTTAATGTTACTTAGACTTGCAATCGCAAGTAACAATCTAATTGCTTCTAGTCGTGCAATGGGTGCAAAGGTTTCTTCATAATCTATTCCTTCTTGTTGATTATAACCTTGTGCGACTAGTCTAGCCTTATTTCTTGTAATGTTTCCTTGTTCGTCCATCTTATTCCTAAACACCCATTTCGTTCCTATTATTGGCTTGTTTTCGGGTTTAGGTACTAAGTCCCACACATTGTTCCTTGTGAATTGATTTAATTCCTCATGCATAGCATCTATCCAAGATATATCACCTAAGTCTTCCTTTACGTTCTTAGGTTCTAATTGTGAGATTAAGCTATGTCCTTCAAGTTGACTTATATTTCTACGTGTTCTAACCCCAACACTTGGATCCCCAATGATTAATTCTCTAGGGTGCCACCAATTCCTAGATTGACTAGGTTCACCCTCATCTTGTTCAAATGTTTCATTAGTGTGAACATTATCATATGTAATTGGATCATTAGTTACATTATCTTCCAATTGCAAATTTTCTTCATCTATATCATCTAAGGGTTCATGCATGTCTTGTTCAGGGGAAGTTGGTTCTAGATGATCAAGTACAGGCTCAAGTATTACATCATCATCAAATATATTTTCAACATTTGTTTTTTGTTTATGTTGATGTTTATCACTAACTTCAAAGCATGCATTTTCATTGAATTTTACATGTATGGATTCAATTATTTTTCTAGATGCAGGATTATAACACCTATATGCTCTTGAGTTAGTTGAATACCCAATGAATATGCATTCAATAGACTTTTGTTCAAATTTATCTAGATTATCCTTAGTGTTTAGCACAAAACATTTACATCCAAATACTTTAAGATAATCTATTTTAGGTTGTCTATTGTTTAGAAATTCATAAGGCGTTTTATTTAATTTCTTTCTAATAGTAAGCCTATTTATAATATAGCATGCACAACTAACAGCTTCAGCCCATAAATATTTAGGTAATTTATTTTCACAAAGCATTGTCCTAGCAACTTCTTGAATCGTTCTATTTTTACGTTCAACAACTCCATTGATTTGTGGTGTTCTAGGTGGTGAGAATTCATGTTTTCAAGTTGCTTAATAAGGGTTTCGATTGCTAATAGAGCATTGTCTTTGTGTGTTAAGAACAATGTCCATGTATAGCGTGAGTAATCATCTACTATGACACACACATAGTAGTGTCCACCTAGACTTCTTGTCCTACTTGGACCAAATAAGTCTAAGTGAAGCAATTCTAGTACATGATTAGTACTCACTTCATGTTTCGGTTTTAAGGTTTCTTTAATGTGTTTTCCCTTAATACATGTTTCACACATTTGAAAATTATCTAAGTCTAACTTAGGCATACCTCTAATTAAATTCTTCTTAGACAATTTCTTAATAGTTGAAATTCCTATATGGCCTAATCTTCTATGCCATAAATTTACATCGAAGTCATGTGATATTAGACACTTAACCTTAGCATCTAACATGTTATCTAAGGTAAGGATATAAATATTTCCATCTCTATTTCCTTTTAAAATCGTTTCTCCTTTTTCATTTATTATATCACAAGAATTGGGAAGAAAGGAGACATTATAACCACAATCTATAAGTTGAGAAATACTAAGTAAATTATAAGATAGATTGCTTACTAACAACACATTTCGTATTTGAAATGTGTTAGGGTCCCCAATTGTTCCTTATCCAACAACTTGTCCTTTGTTGTTGTCACCGAATGTCACTTTTCCTCCATTTTTGATATGTTGCAATTCGATGAATAGCTTGGGGTTCCCCGTCATATGCCTCGAAGATCCACTATCTAAAAACCATTTGGTTTTTAGATTATTTGACTTTGCCTCCTTCTTGCATTCCTTGCGTTTATCCTACAATGGAGACAAAGTTTTAGGTACCCTTTATTTGGGTCCTTGAATGTTAGGGGCATTATTCTTCTTTAGATAACCCTTAGGTATCCAAACTTGAATATACCTTCTAGGCACATTTTTATAATTTGGAAAATAAGAAGAATTAGCATATACATGATTATTCCACATAAGTGAAGATGCATTGTTATGCATGTTGTGCCATGGTTGATAATCATTATAGGATGGCCGAGTTTTATAATGTGCATAAGGCATGCGATTTTGTTTCTTGAATGGTGCAGTATAAGTGTGTTCATAGGCATTCCTATAAGACTTATAAGCGTGTTGCCTATACTTAGGTTCATAATATGTTGAATGCATTTTATTATGTCTAGTTGTATTCGTATACATATAGGCATAATTTTTAGGTTGTCTAGATGCAAAAGTTCGCCTAGTTGTATGTTGATATGTACGTTCTTTTATGGGTGCAGATTGTCGTCTTGCCTTAGAATAAATAGAAGAAGGAGTAGAAGAAGATGTTGCAGGCAAAGTTGATTTTGCGGTATTATATGGCACTTTTGTACTAGATGAGACAAACTTAGTCTTTTTGTCTACTTTGGCATTTTCTTCTTTATATCCTAACCCGGTTTTATCATTTTCATATTTTTGTGATGATATTAATACATCTAACATGTTTGTTCCTGATTTAAATTGTTCTAAGGTTTTCTCTAAATCTAGTTTACATGATTTAAGTGTAAACACTTCATTTTCATAATCCTGCATCTTGGTTTTCAACACACTATTTTCAGTTCTTAAGGCTTGTTCATTATTTCTAGATGACTCAATTTTAGTCCTTAATGAATCAAGAGTACTTGATGACTCTTGTTTCAAAGACTCTAATTGATTAGAAAGTTCTAAGTTGGTTGTCTTCAACTTTTCATTCTCTTCAATTAGCTTCTTTTTCTCTTTTGCCAACCTTTTACAATGAGCATGCATTTTCATGAATTCATCATACATTTCATCAAAGGTCATCTCGCTATCAGAATCAAAATCTGGAGTAGATGTTACCTCTTTCGTAGACTTTGAGTACACTCCTTTAGGAGGGTGAATAGTGGTTAGCGGAAATTACACTACAACCCTTGGCTAAAATCCCCTTTGAAAACAGAATCTGAAACCACCCCAGATTCAGAACCCGTTTTAAAAAAATTCACAAATAATTGTACGCAACTCCAAAAATTATGAAACTTTCAAGAATTGAACTTCAAAGAGTGAACAAGACTCTATCCAAAAATCAAACAAAAATAAGATTTTTGACCCTTCAAACAAATAAAAAGATTTAGATGGTCAATCTGGACAGAATTGGACAGAATATTACTAATTTTTGCAAAACGTGTTTCTCTTTGAATACTCAACCAAAAAGGTTGATGTTTATATCAAAAAACTCCTTAGGATGTTTAGATGAAGTTTCCAAAAGGCCCTGACCTTAAAAAATTCTTGAAAAATACAGAATTTAAGTTTTCTCAAAACTGGTCAGATTGCAGCAAGATTGGAGCAGTTATCTTGCATATAATGAAAGACTAACTTTCCCTTGCTCAAATCAAGTGATTCTTATTTCAAATGAAAGCTAACAGTCTGAAGTATAACTCCACCAAAAATCACGAATTTTGAAAATGTTTAGCTATTTTTTCAAATTGTGTGAAGTTGGGTGAAAACTGCAGTCAAAAACGGGCAGAAAACATAAATAAAAAAACAAGAGAAGAACACCGAGGATTTATCCTGGTTCGGTCAATGTGACCTACTCCAGTCCCAAGGAACACCTTTCCTTGGATTTCACTATGAAATGAACACCTTACAACAAGAGCCAAGCTTGATCCTTGGGTTATACATCAACCCTACTCAAGACTTGGATAATCACCTTCTAAGCAACACTTAGTTGCAACACCTCTACAACCTATTGATGTAGCCTTATAAAGATGGCTAATCAATCTTACAAATGAAACTCAAGAGGCTTGTAGCTCACCACAATACAACAAGAACACCTTTGCTACAATGAACAAAACAATAACAACAAGAAGATGAAGATGAAAACTAGACAATTCAACAAATGCTTGTGAGCTTCAAGTGTGTTTCATCTTCTTCACCAATGCCTCTATTTATAGTGTGATTTGAGCCTTGAAGATAAGAATGCACATGTGTCACCATCTTCATCATCAATTCCAAATGTCTTCTCATCATTGGTTGGCCTTGTACACTTGGCAAAATGAGACAACATAATTTGTCCACCTTGGATACAGCTTGTTGGCCGAATTCAACACCTTGGCAAGTCATAATTATCGTTTGCAAAATGAAGATAATAAGAAGGATAATGCCACAAGAATACCTCAACTTCTATTCTTGAAAATAGGCATGTGGGCTTGAGCATTTTCAAATTAAAAATCAGCTCCAAAGATGAGATGTAGCCATTGGCCACAAAGCTTTTTCAACAAATATATTTTGATTTTTTCTTAATAAAATAAGAAAGGATAATACCACAAAATTATCCACAACTTCAAGCAACATAATAGGGCATGTGAGAGCTCCATTTGACTTCAAAAAATCTGCTGAAAAACACCCAAGAAATAGCATATAGCCGTTGGGTTTAAAATGAAATTTCCAAGTTGGCAATTTTGCCAACTAGCTCCTTTTTGGTTTGTCCACTTGTCACCAACTCATAAAATGAATACCACATCATGTCCACCTGATTAATCACGTTTTTGGACATACAAATATGTGTAGCAACTCACATTTTTGAAGAAGAAATAAATAGATAACAATTGACAAGATTATGTCAACGTGTAACACCGAAATATAATGTGACATCTCAAATCGTCACATATCCAGCTAATATCATCGGTTGAGAGAATAAGATATAAGATCACTATATTATCTTCAAAATAATAATAACACAGCTCCAGAATGAAGAAAATAATATGCTCAAGAGATTTCTTGAGTGAAAATACCAAAAATACCCTCAGGGGTGTGAAATGACCAAAATACCGCTGGTGTGAGAAAACTCCAGAAATGACCCCGATGGTCAGAAATAATCACAATTCCACCTTTTTCATGATAAATAATATAAGAATATGCTCTTGAAATATTTCCACCATATGATGTTCCTACAAAACTTAAAATGGCAATTTTGCCCTTTTTGGTAAGTTGTAGAAACTTCCAAGGCACGTTAGTCACAAGACAATAATAATCACCAAAAACACATAATAATCACATAATGAACATGTATAATTCATATACAAATGGAAAAAATCATTTTAACACATTTTAGAAAATTATTTCTAAAAACCCTAGACGTCGATCGATCGAAGTGCCTCAGCTTCAGAGATCGATGTCTCACAGAACCACATCGATCAATCGACGTGAGAGTTCGATGTACATTGATCGATCGATGTGTCTCAGGTTTAGAGATCGATGTCTCACAGAAAGGTATTGAACTTTTCTGCCTTACATAGATCGATCGATGTGAGAGATCTTTGTACATAGATCGATCGATGTGCAACAACCTGAGAGATCGATGTCAAAATTTTCAACTTTTAATCATATATAACACCATGTGTGACATTTCTAAGTATTCACCACTTAAAATCATGACTTTGAAAATTATCCAAACATATTTCTCAACATTTATTTAAGACCATTTCTCAAAAAGACTCCTTATAAGCTTTGGAAAGGTAGAATACCAAATATTGGTTATTTCAATGTATTTGGTTGTAAGTGCTTTATACTTAACACCAAAGATAACTTGGATAAACTCGAATTCAAAGCGGATGAAGGAATCTTTATGGGTTATGCTCAAAATAGCAAGGCATTTAGAGTATATAATAAAAGAAGCATGAAAGTTGAAGAATCAATTCATGTCAAGTTTAGTGAACTCATTGAGGATAAATCAAACATTAATGATGATGATGATGATGAAGATGAAGATGAAGAAGTAGGAGGAGACACATCAAATATTGTTATTGACCTTAGGATTGATCCCCTTGAACCTAAGGTTGAAGATGAAGAAGTAGGAGGAGATACATCAAATTTACCGGATTCATATAAGTATAGGAAAGATCACCCTAAAGAGTTAATATTAGGTGAAACTAGCCAAGGCATAATGACTAGGAGGAAATTCAATGAAAACGCCTTTATTTCACAAGTTGAGCCTAAAAATATAAAAGATGCAATAAATGATAAAGATTGGGTATTAGCCATGCAAGAAGAATTAAATCAACTTGAAAGAAGTGATGTTTGGGAATTAGTTGCTAAACCTAGTGATCATCTCGTAATTGGCACTAAATGGGTATTTAGAAACAAAATGGATGATAAAGGAAACATCACTAGAAACAAAGCTAGATTAGTAGCCCAAGGATAAGGCAAGAGGAAGGCATAGACTATGATGAGACTTTTGCCCCCGTAGCTAGGTTATAAGCTATTAGAATGCTATTAGTATATGCATGCTATAAGGATTTCAAACTATATCAAATGGATGTGAAATCCGCATTCTTGAATGGAATAATTCAAGAAGAGGTGTATTGTCATACCCCGTGACTTTTAAGCACGACTTTCAATACTTAAAGGTCAACCTTAAATGCAATTTAATTAATGTTGTAGGATGTGAGACTTAGCTACTTAAAATATAGAAAAACAAGAAAAAGGGGTTAAAAGTAGAATTAAAGGTAATTATGGAATATTACCAAAATAGTCCCTACTAAAGGATAGGGGAGTTACACAACACTTAGTATAACTCCCCATTAATCTAAAGGGGCGGTTAAAACAGAGGAAAAGGAAGAGAAACCGCAGGAGAAAAAAGAAGGAGAAAAGGAGAGGAAGAAGAAGAGAAGAAAAGGGAAGAAGAAGGACAATCTAGGTTCAATCCTTACCAAAATTCTGCAGTACATTCGTAAGACTAACTAGAAACCAAGGCAAGTAATCTTTCTATACGCTTTACGCTAATTTTGTTATCTTAGGCCCTATGTTCTTACAAAGAGAAAACTTGGATCACACATTAGTAGCTTTGGTTTGTGTATGTAAAATGCTTTACTATATGTAATTGTTGTTGTTGTTGATGGTGTATAGTCATGTTCTTTGGGCCAATTCCTGAAAATGGTTATGTTGTGATCTTTGTTGATAACTTGCCCATAAAAGTGTTATCCGTAATGTGATCATTGTTTTGGTGTAAGATCTTGAGTTCATTAAGTACATTCTAAGTGTTTTGAGTGTATTTGCAGAAGGTTGAAGGATTAAAGATGTCATTGGTATAGACTTGTTGTGTTGGAAAGTTGAAGAGATACATTGGAGGTTGTGAGTGGTAGAAGGCTTATGATGGACACTACTTTACATGCCTAAGAACCAATTCATGTTAGTTGTGTGTTAAGCATGATGAATTTAGATGGTAAGATGGATCTTGAGGTGTTTAACATGTAAGGGGTGAAGAAGAAAGGTGTTGGATGAAAGTTACTGTAGAAAAACTGCAGTTTTGAACCGTCAGAACACTTCGAACACCTATATTAGGCGCTTCAAGTCACATTAGGCGCCTAATGTAGGCGTTCAATGTGTCCAGAGCATCCCCGTACACTTCGAACACCTACATTAGGCGCATTGATTTCTTCGTGGGTCAAGATGAGAAAGTGAAGGAAAGTTCCAAGTAATTTTACGCCGTTCTTCAGGAAATGATACTTTCTCTCCCCTTAACGGCGGGAAAACTTTCTCATCAAAATGACAATCAGCATACCTGGCCTTAAATAAATCACCCGTCAGGGGCTCAATATATCTCATAATAGAAGGAGAATCAAAACCCACATATATCCCTAGACGTCTTTGAGGATCTAGTTTTGTCTGTTGTGGTGGGGGCAATCGGAACATAAATCGCACAACCGAAGATCTTCAAATGTGAAATATCGGGCTGCTGGCCAGATACCATTTGTAATGGCGAATATGGTTGAAACGAACTAGGTCTTAGCTGGATCGATGCAGATGCATACATGATTGCATGTCCCCAAGCAGATGTAGGTAAATTAGACCTTAGGATCATAGGTCGAGCAATCAGTTGTAAACATTTGATGAATATGACTCTGCCAGGCCATTTTGAGTGTGCATATGTGCCACTGAATGCTCAACATCGACCCCAATCCACATGCAATAATCGTCAAAAGCTTGTGAAGTAAATTCACCGGCATTATCAAGATGGATAGATTTAATTGGATAATCTAGAAATTGTGCTCTTAAGCGAATGATTTGAGCAAGAAGCTTGGCAAAAGCTATTGTTCTTGTCGAGAGCAAACTCACATGAGACCATGTCGAGGAGGCATCCAACAAGACCATAAAATAACGAAATGGTCCACATGGTGGATCAATAAGTCCACAAATATCCCCTTGTATTCGTTGTAAAAATATAGGAGATTCAACATGAACCTTCATCGGAGATGGCCTCGTGATCAATTTTCCTTGTGAACAAGCAACACACACACACAATCAAGAGGTAACAGAATCTTCTGGTTCTTCAAAGAGCGTCCATGTGAGTTTTGTACAATTCTACGCATTATTACTGATCCCGGGTGACCAAGTCGATCATGCCATAACATAAATAGCTTTGGATCATTGAACTTCTGGTTCATCACAATATTAGATTCTACTGGATGTATAGTCACATAATACAATCCAGATGAGAAAATTGGATAGTGTCCTTTAACAAGCTTCTGGCTTGTATTATTGGATGTTATACATAAAAATTCCATATTCCCCTTATTCATGGTTTCAATATGGAAACCATTAAGACGTATGTCTTTAAAACTTAATAGGTTATTCTTTGACTTGGTAGAAAATAATGTCGTATTAACCAGTATATTTGTACCACCAGGTAATATGATTGTTGCTCTTCCGGAGCCTTCAATCAGTGTTGTAGTACCCAAAATTGTCCTAACATTTGCTTTTGCCAATCGTTGAAAAATATTTTTGATACGGAGAATTGTGTGCGTCGTCCCACAATCAATTAGACGTATATCTTCACCATTTATCTTGGATAAATGTCTAGCATAACATATACGACTCTTATTATTTGATTCCAAGTATCAGGAAAAGAATAGTAAAAAGAAACGCTCTAATTTATTGAAATCGATTAAAGAAAATAAGAATAATCATGCAAAAAAAATTTATTCAGAATAAGAGTAGCAAATTTTAACCTAGTTGCATTCTTATAGTAGAAAAACAAAACTTATTCATAACCATTCTAAAAAAATGGAATTTATCTAAACAATCATTCTTGATTCTTTTGGTTTTCAAAATCATCCACAATCTGGATCCTTTCACCATCCATATTAGTCCCCATAAGATAATCCTCAATATCCAAATCATTGAAATTATTAGAATTCATATTATTGTCTGCGGTATCGTAGTCAATGAAATTAACTTGCTTTCCTTTATCCTTCTTGAATGCTTGGTAGAGGTCAACCAGATGTCTTGGGATACGGCAAGTACGTGAGAAATGCCATTTTGCACCACAACAATAACAAACCTCATCGTGGGTTTTAACCTGTGTACTTTCCTTTGTATTTTCATCTGGCTGTTTCTTATTTTTCCATTTCAGGTGGCATGGTCCAGAATTTCTACCACGACCACGACTTTTACCGCGACCACGACCACTTCTTCGACCACGACCACGATTATTGTTATGATGACTTGCATTCGCTTTAGGGAATGGTTGTGATCCGGTCGGGTGAGAGTTGTGGTTTTTCATCAATAATTCATTATTTTGTTCAGCAACAAGTAGACATGAAATAAGATGTAAGTATTTTTCAAATTTTATTTCCCTATATTGCTGCTGCAGGAGCATATTAGATGCATGGAAAGTTGTGAATGTTTTTTCTAACATATCAGCATAAGTAACTTTGTCTCCGTACAACCTTAATTGTGAGACTATAGAGAACATTGCATAGTTATATTCGTTCACAAACTTATAATCTTGCAACCTCATGTGCAACCAGTCATATCTAGCCTTTGGGAGGATCACACTTTTCTGATGGTCATACCTTTCTTCCAAATTATTCCATAACTCATATGGATCTTTTACTCCAAGATATTCGGTTTTTAGCCTGTCATGAAGGTGATGGCGAATAAATATCATTGTTTCGCCTTGTCTTGTTCGCTTGCCTTATTTACTTCTTTTATAGTATGCCCAAGATTCATGGATGTCAAATCAATCTCGGCATCAAGGACCCAAGCCATATAATTTCTTCCAGAAATGTCAAGGGCAGCGAATTCCAGCTTTGTGATGTTTGTCATGTGTCTGAGTAAACATAAATCAAATATATCAGAAAATGATATATCCACTCAAAACTACAGGTTTGAGCTAAATGTTATTTGCTTCAGGCATAATAAATAGATAAAATCATACTAATAAAATGTAATAAATAGAATTTATAAAACCTTAGCAGATACTTTGATACAATACTTCAAACCTAAGAGCACCATAAAACTCAGCAAATGTGTTAAAGATTAATTTTGGTCTCACAGTTATCCTCATATCCTCATAACTCGTATAAAGTCTTCTTTGTTAGATAACGAACTATTGCATATTATAGGATCGTATACAGTAAACCCCGCAGTATGATATTGCTACAGTTCCGTAAAACAAATTCCCAAAAAAGTTATGAACTTAATTTAATGACGTAAATATATCAACAATTCACGTCTCGAGCGTGTCAACCATTCATGCTTCAAGCATGTCAAACAATTCATGCTTCGGGCATGATAAAACGATTCATGCTTCGAGCATATCAAGATCCATGATGAATTGGCTGCTGGATCGGGAGGAGAAGAAGCAGAGCGTGAGGAGGAAAGAAGTGTTCGATGAAATAAAGAAGAAAGAAGGTTGCAGGAAGATTCTGGCGGCAGAAATTTAAATGGGTGAAAAGACGAGTTTGCCCTTAATGATTGTACTGCATTAGAAATAGAAAGAGGGGCTTTCTTGTAATTTTGATGTTCAGTTTCTTCTTCCTTTGTAAAGCTGTTTCGTATATATACGGTGAAACAACAGTTTTACAATTAGAAATTCTAAGCAAACTCTTTGTGCAATTCATTTGGTTATCCAAAATATCTTCTTCTTCTTCCTTCGTCGTCTTCTTCCTCCATTTGATCTTGATTGATTTTAGTCATTTTGATATTTGTACTACTTGTTCTTGTTGTATTTCTTGATTGAATTGTTCATGATCATGACTGTTTGGTTTGATTTTATCGGTTGATTCGTATTTTATCAGGGTATGATAACAATTAAAGCTTCAGGCATGTTAACAATTCATGCTATGGGTATGATAAAACGATTCATGCTTCAGGCATGATTACTATTCATGCTTCCGGCATGTTGATTATTTAGTAATGTCATGCTTCAGGCATGACAATTACTCATAACAACGATTTATGCTTCGGGCATAACAACTATTCATGCTTCAGGCATGTCAAACGATTCATGCTTCGGGCATGTCAATGATTCATGCTTCAGGCATGTCACATATTTATACATAAATAACAATATTGGTATTTATATCAAATATAATAATAAACAAACGGATAACGAAACAAAAGAAACAGTAAACAAGAAGGCGGGATCTTAACATTGTACTACGTAACTTCTACTAGTATAGACACACGTAATCATGCATAAACACACACGAGACATTTGTCAACTTTGTAGCACCCATGTGACGAGTTATCAGATGCATTGACTTACTCCAGATGTCAAATAGAAACAGAGGCACAGTATCAGAAACTGACATGTTACAGGAAAAAGAAATTCTCAAGCGAAGAACTTACTGACAGGCTTACTACTTTGAGAGATCTACAAGTTAAAAGGTTGATATTCCTTACCACGATGGATCTTTTATAGCAGATAAAACTTCATGCTGATAACGTATTATAAACTCAAGCAAGAATATAGTAGAGAAGAGAAAAGGTAAACTAGAGAATTTTGTATCTCAATGTGTGTCTTTCATGTATGATATGGGGTCTTATTTATAGGACTCATGTAGTGAAGATAAACTTGGCAAACCCTTTTGAATATCTACATCTAATCTGATATTCATCGCATACAAAAGAGATATATAATACTTTGGATATCCACATCTAATATAATGTCCATCTCTACAATGTATATCAACATCATGTTTATCATTGAGATTTCACAATATATCCATAACAGAAATTTAGTTTGAAGTCTGCTCAAATTTTTTACAAGAATGTATATCAACACCATGTTTATTCTTAATATTTCACAATATATCCATAACAGAAATTTAGTTTGAAGTCTGCTCAAATTTTTTACAAGAAAAAAGAAAAAGAAAAGTCTTGTCAGTTTTATTGTCTATGATAAATTTAATGAGAAAAAAAATCATTGAAAGAAATTTCTATTACCTTTTCTCATCTTATTTAATATACAGAAATAGCATATATATATATATATATATATATATATATATATATATATATATATATACATATACATATATATGCATATACATATATATGCACATCACACTCAAATCAAATTAATATCAAAACTAATATAATCTATTAGGTCCAGTTTGTTCAAGTTTCAGAATAAATGCGAAATAAACAAATATGGAAAATAAAATACACATAGAATTTTAAAAAGTTTATGAATAAACACCTATATCTTAAGATTTAAAGATTTAATGTGGTTCGGTATTATTTGATGGGTTTGAAGCACGTATCATCGGCCCAATTTGTGATCGAATCGAACCAAAATCATTGCCCCTGCCTTGAGCTCATTTGTTCTTTCTTTCAATTAGTACGGCGCAAGCCCATTGTCAATCCGGATCTATTAGTCAGTGAATTATTTGATAAGTGGATTAGCTTTGAATTTCTCAAAACTGAGATGGAAATAAACATAGAAGCCCATGAGCTGTTCGTGATCGGCATGATTAGCTCGAAACAATGTAAATGAATTTGAATCATTTACATTAACAACTTATTAAAAGAAATAAGCCACGGTATTCTATGTCTTGATTTGAATGTTTACCAAATATTATCGAATACATAATAGAAAACTATGTTTAGTGTGTCATCTATGCAGGTACATATAGAGCTGTGGATTTTATTGGAAACAAACTCTTCATCCTTTGGGATTGAGGTATTGTTTGTCTGTCTTTCATCCTCTCTAGACCCTAATAATAGATTTTGTTGTTGTTGGGATATACTAAGTATGGTTGTTTTTGTTGTTAATAGAAAACTATGTTTAATATTTAGGTGGTGTTTGGTTGAGGGTTTTAGGAATAAGGGAATGAGTTTGAATTCCTCCAAACCCATTGAAGTTGTTTGTTTGGAGAATGGGGGGTATGAGTTTCAAATTGATAACCAAGTATTTGGTAATGGATATCGTTTTTTGATATACTAGCCGCTGTCTATCAATATGGGGGAATGAGAGGTATGGCCAGTCAACACTGGTCAACGCCGCCGGCCACCATCGTCGGCCAACATTCGCCGCCGGTCCGCCGCCACCGGCCGATCAAATTTTTCCGGCCGTCCACATTCGATAACCAATTCAATTCCGATACGTTTCAAACATCATGAATGTCTATCATACTCATTCCTACTCAATTCCAAACAATTATCACTTTCAGGTCTAAACCCATATCCTCCAAACTCATATCCTGTAATACCAATTCCAATTTTGATTCCAAAACCCAAGTGCGAACCAAACGCCACCTTAATCCAATGTTGTTACTTGCACTCTTGATTATTGGGTAAACTGTGCCAAATTCAAATAGAATGGTCGAAATTGCAAGGATGACGTTATTTTTCTGTCTAGAATTTCAACACGGTACATTAAATGACATATTTTTCAAAATATATCTTTGTTGATGCGGAAGATAATAACAAACAAATGCGGCTCCTCTAGACAAGTAATAACAGAATATGTCCAATAACAACTGTATAAACTGAGATCTAAAGGGACCATGAAGAGGCAAATGTTTTCATTAAGAAAAATAGGAAAAAAAACAGATGATTAATGGCTTATATTAGTTTGTAAAGTCAATGGAAAAAGAAATGATGGTTGATTGGAGCTTAAGTAAAGCAAGAATAGCTTGACACATGACATAGATCGATCCATGTCTCAGTTGGATCGATCCAAATGGCTGAAAAATGAAGATGAATATTCTGTCTGACATTGATCGATCAAAGTGATATGGTTCGATCAAGATGGGACTTGGATCGATCGAAGTCCCCTGGGTACAAAGTTGGAGCTCAGTGTCTGACTTCGATCCATCACATGAATCGATTGAAGTGACTTCGATCGGTATTTCGATCGATCGAAGTGGTCTGGATGAAAAGCTGGAGCACACTATGTAACTTCAATTGATCGAAGTGGTTAACATGTGCAACTTTTCATCAAAAGTATTAACTTATGCACCAAGGAACACATCAATTTACCCATGAACGGTTTTGGGCGTCTAATATGATGTTCAATGGTCTATATAAAGGCTCTTTTAACACATTTCAAACACACATCAATTCCAAGATCAACTGTAGCGCCCCGCTCCCGAGCCCTAGCATCGGGAACAGTGCACCCGCCGTAGCCTACTACGAGGACTACAAAGCGTCGTTCAAACTTCTTTGCACGTCATAGCTGACGCAGAAATTTTCCGCAGAAACGATAATTAAAGGAATAAACATCTTGATTAAATTAAATCCATCAGAATAAAATCAAATACAAGGGTTGACGAAACCCGCTAAGTCAATTATGAAATACTAAAATCAAACAATAAACCTAGGTGGAGGTCTATCTGACTATTCCAAGAACAAGCTCCCGGTTAACAAGATCCCTTCTCGAGCCTAGCTCACTCTTTCCAGCTCGCGTAATATGTCTCATCCTCGATAAATATATATACTCTTAATCCTGCTCACCTGTGGAGGGGTGGTGGGGGGATGAGTGATGGGAGTCACTCGTAGGTTACCCGTCTCTCCCGAAAAGGGACTGTCACATACTGAGTCGGGTAACACATAGAGCACATAAAGCATGGAGCAGATAAATAAAGCAATGAAGCATAAACAATTAAATAATAAGGCAAATAAAGCATAAATAAGGAAATAACACATACCCGACCCGATCCGTATCCCAAAACGTAACGCTGAAACAACTTAATAACAAGACAAATAATCACAACAATAATAAATGCAATGCGCAAGTTCATGATGCATGCACTTCTATCTCCGTGTCACACGCAGTCATTTAATATCACACGCTATGCTCATTCTTTTCCATGTTATGCTATGCATGTCCCGGGTCCTATCGGATGAAGGTAACCATTATTACCAACACCCATCACACGCCTCGTCAGGCCACACGGCTCATAGGCCAAATGCAATGCTCGTGCCATGAATGCGTCACACTTGCACACTTCCGTTTGTCCTATGTTGCATGCTCCGTTCTATGTTGCGTATTACCTATATTGCGTAGTTACCCTATGTTGGGGTTCATTACTGTATTTTATCTTCTACCGTCATTTTATCTTTCTAGACTTTATTTTAGGTTTCTACAATTTATTTTATTTTTCCTAGGCTCTCAAACACTTTAAATTTTTATTTAAATATTTTTATCTTTCCCTACTATTTTTATTTCTTTTACTTTAATTTATTTAATGGGTTTCTAAATCTTCTTATTTATAAAACATTATTAATATCAATTTAATCAATTATATGCCTACGTATATACTTTTATTTATTTTATTTTGTCTATATATATATATATATATATATATATATATATATATATATTTTTCTCACCTTCGGTGCATAGGTTTCCTTAATAGCAAAATTATTATTTTATATTTTATTATATTTTAATCATTTTGTTTTATCTTATCCTAATTACTGAATTTATTAAATTAAATAATAATTATAACACACAATTAACATTCTTATTAAACCCAATTCAGGCCTCAAAATTTTCGGCCCCCTTCAAATTCGCAGGCAGCCCAGCCTGCTGGAACTCTGGCCTGCTGGCCTTCGGCCCACTATCCTTTTAAAATTTTTCTTTTTCTTGCAGACTGAGCCGGACTGCTGAGATAGCAGCTGGCCCGCTGAGACCCTTTTACCTTTTTTTCTAATATATAGCGGACTGCATTTTTTTTCCCAATGGTTTTCATGTTCTTTGGGCCAGCCGGCCACCAGGCTTGATTTTTTTTTTCTTTTTTAATATTATTTTCTTTATTCGCTTAAATTCTAATTTTCTTCAAAAATTCATAACTTTTTCGTTTTAACTCCGATTAACCCCAAACCAGTGGGGTTTGACTCATTATAACGCGACAAACACATGGCGCTGGACACGTCAGCGCGTGAACAGTACACGCGGCGCAGGGGCGCGCGGGGCTGCCGCGCGTGTGCTACACGCGCCGCCTCCGTGCGCGTTTTTCGACAACCCGAACCCATTTCTACCTATTTCCGTGCTATGTGATCTATATCTAAGGCCCAAACACGCAATTTCCATACCAAAACATAAAAGATTCGCGATAAACATATAAAAGGTAGACAATGATAATCAAATAATTCCCAAAACAGAATGCGAGGGAATCCAAAGCAATCCGACAGAGGGGAGGGTAACCTACCTCTTGAATACCAATTCACTTGTCCAAAGCAAAATTGGATTTGATGTGGGTGGTCAATTCTCCTTTTCCTCTTTCTCTCTTTCTCTCTCTTCTCTTCCTCTCATTTTTCCTTTCCCTTTCTCCTCTGCTTCTCTGCCTCACGCCACCCTCTATTCATTCATTTTTTTTTGTTTTGATGTTGTTGGCTGCCTTCATAAGTGTGTGTTGGGTGGGATAAATAAATTAGGAAGGGGTTTAATTGGAGTGGCGAAAATCATGGGAGTGGGGGTGCGGTTATGGAGAGATAGGGGGAATTTAGGGGAGTGATTGTGGATGATGGGAGGAATTAGTGGAAATAATGATTAGATTAGGATAATGTTAAATTAATTAATTTTTTTAATTTTCTTTTAAAAGACACGGTTACAACATTCTACCCCCCTTACAAAAAGTTTCGTCCTCGAAACTTGCATATTACATAGTCAACACTTAATTTAGTTCTACTTGATCATTTCACCTAGATAACGATCTAGCTAAATATCCCCTTTCGTTTCCCAACATGCTAAACACTTCACTTCTTTATCACAAGCTAAGGTCTCAAAGTCATTCCTTGTACACCAACATGGGAATTTCTGATTCATTGTCGTTTGCTTATTAAAATCATTACCTAATATATCTATGATTATCGAATCAGGTCATCAACAACCCTTGTGTATCAGTTCTTAGGTGTACAACAATCTTTAACTTAACGCCTTGTTCATAAGACTCATCTCTAGCTTTGTATGTATTTCCGGAAATCGTTTTACTCTAGTATGATTCAATTTAGTCATCGTTAGTATCTCACAAGGTGATCTAGTCCTTATAGGTCTCAATCCTTAACTTAATTCTCTATAATTAGTATGTACATACTTCCACTTATACTATATCTTATCGCAGTCTACGATTTCAAATTCTTAAACTCGTTATATATGATTCATCCTTCTAGATGATTAACCAAACTAATATACTTGAGGTACACCAATATAGTACTTGTTACACAAAACCAAGTCCTCGAATTCAATTCTTATGTACTCACAGACTAACTCTATGATCATGCCCTTACTTCTTTGAAAATATACTCATCCTAAGATACGAAATATGTATATGGACAATACTTTTCTTTAAATAAAAACGTGACCTACATGGTTATAATTTGAAATATAACTTTAGTTGTTTTAAAATAATATCATTCCATTTTTTTAACAAGATTCGAAATAATATACTCGCTTTTGCAAAGTGGTGTTTCAAATGACCTCTTATAAAAACGATGATATAACTTGTTCGCAAAGTATTTTGGTGAAATGGAATTAAAACAATTGAAAACGTGATAATGTAAGATTTTATAAAACGATTTGAATACGGTACCTTTCATTTTCTAAAAGAAAATATATATTTTGAAATCTTTTTTTTTTTGGCTTCACAAAAGTCAAGTAAGTTTATCGCAAACGGATAAATAACTTCAAAAACACTTTAGTAGATAAACTGCTTGTGATATCGATAGTCGTTAATTAAGCTACTCTGGTACCATACTTTTAAACTATGTCCTAATGCTTAAAGTAGAAAAAAAACAAACGTTAGAACAGTAATACAGGGTGTATATGATGAAGCGAGTTATATATTAAAAGTAAAAAAACGCAACATCAGCCGTAAATAAACTAATAATATAAAAAAAACCCACAAAACAAATTAACTGATTCATGAAAGTTTATATATATATATATATATATATATATATATAACAAAAAAAATATGAGAGATAAATGAACAATAATGCAACCATTGTTGAATAAAATATAAGCAACAAAATGAAATAAATGAATGAACAATAGAGTGCTGCAAAAAAAAATGTGCTAGCGTAAAAATCACAATGCACACATGGCTACAAAATACAGTGACACATGATAACGTGACGCAAAATCAAATTTCGTACTTGCAAACGTTGAATACATCACAAACTAACTCAACACAACTATGCGTTCTAAAAAAATTGTATGTACAGAAAGTACCACTATACAAAAAAAAATAGTCAAACAAAAAAAAAATTAATTAACATACAATATAGCCACTACTAAACCTACTGATTATAATGCTTATGAATCGTTACTTAGTTTCTATTATTTCTCTATAAATCACCTCTTAGTATCTATCATACTATAATAATTCATTTCTTAATAGCTAATGTCTCAACTTAGACCTAAGTCTGCTCTGATGCTACTGGCCAAGTAGGGATATGCACTTGTTTACTTTACCTCAATGGTACCGAGTCCATTGCTGTTGTTGCAGTGAAGCAGCCCGAGTCGCTACCTGATCTATTAATATATCACTAACGGTCGCAGTAGGGTATTCTGGTTATGGTTGTAATTTCATTCAATTTAATTATATAGTATTCAACTAGGATTACTAAGATCATGGCTTAAAGAATACTGATCAACTCAGATAAGATATGACCGTATGATATACTCTAGGTATACGTGTTTCGTAACCGATCGTCCCCTTAAATCTAAGGTCATAACTTACTTTTAGGACTGTTCTTAGTATCATTATTTCTTAAGTCTAAAATCATGTCTTATTTCTAAAATCATGCTTAGTGTATAATCAGCGTTTATGACTACCTTCAGTACGTATGTCCAATGTCCACTCTTAATCGGAATCGTTATTTATGTTTAAGATTGTGACTTATATTCAGGATCATCACTTATAACTGAGATCAGTGCCTATGTTCATGATCATCGCCTATCTTCAAATCATCATCTTAGGGCAAAATCGTAATTTAATTTCTAATGTCATAGCCTAAATCTATATTTCCGCCGTGAATCTAAAACCATTCTTTGAAGATCGTATTCTCAGCATGTAATACCTCTTGAACTCATTTCGAAATTAGATCCAAGTGTTCGGCGGTATCAATTGTGTTGTGTCACTACTCCTCCGCATGCCCTTGTAGAAGAATCTGAAGTTCGAGTGCGGTTGTGGCGGAGGTAGTGTCTGCTAGCTTAGCAGCTGGTGCTACTCTGCTAAGGTGTTGGTCATGATGATCCTGCCATTCTCATGTGCTTGAGGATGATCCACTGATTCTTGTGGTTCTCACCACCATTTCCTCTATTACCGGCATGCTCACGTCTTGCCGGCATTTTTTTTTGAATTTAAAATGGTCGGAAATATATTTATTTAGATACATGCTAAGTTAAAGGGGTATTTCGGGAATTTATAACACTGAGAGGGTTGCGTGCAAAGGTTCAGGGGTAGCTTGGAAAATTCCGTTGTTTACGGAACTCATGCTAAAAGTTAGGGGTAGAATAGTAGTTACGTAATGAAACGATCGCTCACCCTCGTACCCCTTAACCCGGTCATAACCTAAGTCTAAGATCATCACTTATCCCTATTTTGTTGCTTAAGGGTAAAATCGTCATTTAGAAAAAAAATCGTAGCTTAAGTCTAAGTGGTCTAGTTAATCCTGCGTTTCCGAGGTGGATCTGGAGCCTCGGCTCTGATACCACCTGTAGCTCCCCGCTCCCGAGCCCTAGCATCGGGAACTGTGCACCCGCCGTAGCCTACTACGAGGACTACAAAGCGTCGTTCAAACTTCTTTGCACGTCATAGCTAACGCAGAAATTTTCTGCGGAAACGATAATTAAAGGAATAAACATCTTGATTAAATTAAATCCATCAGAATAAAATCAAATACAAGGGTTGACGAAACCCGCTAAGTCAATTATGAAATACTAAAATCAAACAATAAACCTAGGTGGAGGTCTATCTGACTATCCCAAGAACAAGCTCCCGGTTAACAAGATCCCTTCTCGAGCCCAGCTCACTCTTTCCAGCTCGCGTAATATGTCTCATCCTCGATAAATATATATACTCTTAATCCTGCTCACCTGTGGAGGGGTGGTGGGGGGATGAGTGATGGGAGTCACTCGTAGGTTACCCGTCTCTCCCGAAAAGGGACTGTCACATACTGAGTCGGGTAACACATAGAGCACATAAAGCATGGAGCAGATAAATAAAGCAATGAAGCATAAACAATTAAATAATAAGGCAAATAAAGCATAAATAAGGAAATAACACATACCCGACCCGATCCGTATCCCAAAACGTAACGCTGAAACAACTTAATAACAAGACAAATAATCACAACAATAATAAATGCAATGCGCAAGTTCATGATGCATGCACTTCTATCTCCGTGTCACACGCAGTCATTTAATATCACACGCTATGCTCATTCTTTTCCATGTTATGCTATGCATGTCCCGGGTCCTATCGGATGAAGGTAACCATTATTACCAACACCCATCACACGCCTCGTCAGGCCACACGGCTCATAGGCCAAATGCAATGCTCGTGCCATGAATGCGTCACACTTGCACACTTCCGTTTGTCCTATGTTGCATGCTCCGTTCTATGTTGCGTATTACCTATATTGCGTAGTTACCCTATGTTGCGTGGGTTCATTACTGTATTTTATCTTCTACCGTCATTTTATCTTTCTAGACTTTATTTTAGGTTTCTACACTTTATTTTATTTTTCCTAGGCTCTCAAACACTTTAAATTTTTATTTAAATATTTTTATCTTTCCCTACTATTTTTATTTCTTTTACTTTAATTTATTTAATGGGTTTCTAAATCTTCTTATTTACAAAACATTATTAATATCAATTTAATCAATTATATGCCAACGTATATACTTTTATTTATTTTATTTTGTCTCTATATATACATATATATATATATATATATTTTTCTCACCTTCGGTGCATAGGTTTCCTTAATAGCAAAATTATTATTTTATATTTTATTTTATTTTAATCATTTTGTTTTATCTTATCCTAATTACTGAATTTATTAAATTAAATAATAATTATAACACACAATTAACATTCTTATTAGACCCAATTCAGGCCTCAAAATTTTCGGCCCCCTTCAAATTCGCAGGCAGCCCAGCCTGCTGGAACTCTGGCCTGCTGGCCTTCGGCCCACTATCCTTTTAAAATTTTTCTTTTTCTTGCAGACTGAGCCGGACTGCTGAGATAGCAGCTGGTCCGCTGAGACCCTTTTACCTTTTTTTCTAATATATAGCGGACTGCATTTTTTTCCCCAATGGTTTTCATGTTCTTTGGGCCAGCCGGCCACCAGGCTTGATTTTTTTTTTCTTTTTTAATATTATTTTCTTTATTCGCTTAAATTCTAATTTTCTTCAAAAATTCATAACTTTTTCGTTTTAACTCCGATTAACCCCAAACCAGTGGGGTTTGACTCATTATAACGCGACAAACACATGGCGCTGGACACGTCAGCGCGTGAACAGTACACGCGGCGCAGGGGCGCGCGGGGCCGCCCCGCGTGTGCTACACGCGCCGCCTCTGTGCGCGTTTTTCGACAACCCGAACCCATTTCTACCTATTTCCGTGCTATGTGATCTATATCTAAGGCCCAAACACGCAATTTCCATACCAAAACATAAAAGATTCGTTATAAACATATAAAAGGTAGACAATGATAATCAAATAATTCCCAAAACAGAATGCGAGGGAATCCAAAGCAATCCGACAGAGGGGAGGGTAACCTACCTCTTGAATACCAATTCACTTGTCCAAAGCAAAATTGGATTTGATGTGGGTGGTCAATTCTCCTTTTCCTCTTTCTCTCTTTCTCTCTCTTCTCTTCCTCTCATTTTTCCTTTCCCTTTCTCCTCTGCTTCTCTGCCTCACGCCACCCTCTATTCATTCATTTTTTTTTGTTTTGATGTTGTTGGCTGCCTTCATAAGTGTGTGTTGGGTGGGATAAATAAATTAGGAAGGGGTTTAATTGGAGTGGCGAAAATCATGGGAGTGGGGGGTGCGGTTATGGAGAGATAGGGGGAATTTAGGGGAGTGATTGTGGATGATGGGAGGAATTAGTGGAAATAATGATTAGATTAGGATAATGTTAAATTAATTAATTTTTTTTAATTTTCTTTTAAAAGACACGGTTACAACATTCTACCCCCCTTACAAAAAGTTTCGTCCTCGAAACTTGCATATTACATAGTCAACACTTAATTTAGTTCTACTTGATCATTTCACCTAGATAACGATCTAGCTAAATATCCCCTTTCGTTTCCCAACATGCTAAACACTTCACTTCTTTATCACAAGCTAAGGTCTCAAAGTCATTCCTTGTACACCAACATGGGAATTTCTGATTCATTGTCGTTTGCTTATTAAAATCATTACCTAATATATCTATGATTATCGAATCAGGTCATCAACAACCCTTGTGTATCAGTTCTTAGGTGTACAACAATCTTTAACTTAACGCCTTGTTCATAAGACTCATCTCTAGCTTTGTATGTATTTCCGGAAATCGTTTTACTCTAGTATGATTCAATTTAGTCATCGTTAGTATCTCACAAGGTGATCTAGTCCTTATAGGTCTCAATCCTTAACTTAATTCTCTATAATTAGTATGTACATACTTCCACTTATACTATATCTTATCGCAGTCTACGATTTCAAATTCTTAAACTCGTTATATATGATTCATCCTTCTAGATGATTAACCAAACTAATATACTTGAGGTACACCAATATAGTACTTGTTACACAAAACCAAGTCCTCGAATTCAATTCTTATGTACTCACAGACTAACTCTATGATCATGCCCTTACTTCTTTGAAAATATCCTCATCCTAAGATACGAAATATGTATATGGACAATACTTTTCTTTAAATAAAAACGTGACCTACATGGTTATAATTTGAAATATAACTTTAGTTGTTTTAAAATAATATCATTCCATTTTTTTAACAAGATTCGAAATAATATACTCGCTTTTGCAAAGTGGTGTTTCAAATGACCTCTTATAAAAACGATGATATAACTTGTTCGCAAAGTATTTTGGTGAAATGGAATTAAAACAATTGAAAACGTGATAATGTAAGATTTTATAAAACGATTTGAATACGGTACTTTTCATTTTCTAAAAGAAAATATATATTTTGAAATCTTTTTTTTTTGGCTTCACAAAAGTCAAGTAAGTTTATCGCAAGCGGTTAAATAACTTCAAAAACACTTTAGTAGATAAACTGCTTGTGATATCGATAGTCGTTAATTAAGCTACTCTGGTACCATACTTTTAAACTATGTCCTAATGCTTAAAGTAGAAAAAAAACAAACGTTAGAACAGTAATACAGGGTGTATATGATGAAGCGAGTTATATATTAAAAGTAAAAAAACGCAACATCAGCCGTAAATAAACTAATAATATAAAAAAACCCACAAAACAAATTAACTGATTCATGAAAGTTTATATATATATATATATATATATATATATATATATATATATAACAAAAAAATATGAGAGATAAATGAACAATAATGCAACCATTGTTGAATAAAATATAAGCAACAAAATGAAATAAATGAATGAACAATAGAGTGCTGCAAAAAAAAATGTGCTAGCGTAAAAATCACAATGCACACATGGCTACAAAATACAGTGACACATGATAACGTGACGCAAAATCAAATTTCGTACTTGCAAACGTTGAATACATCACAAACTAACTCAACACAACTATGCGTTCTAAAAAAAATTGTATGTACAGAAAGTACCACTATACAAAAAAAATAGTCAAACAAAAAAAAATTAATTAACATACAATATAGCCACTACTAAACCTACTGATTATAATGCTTATGAATCGTTACTTAGTTTCTATTAGTTCTCTATAAATCACCTCTTAGTATCTATCATACTATAATAATTCATTTCTTAATAGCTATTGTCTCAACTTAGACCTAAGTCTGCTCTGATGCTACTGGCCAAGTAGGGATATGCACTTGTTTACTTTACCTCAATGGTACCGAGTCCATTGCTGTTGTTGCAGTGAAGCAGCCCGAGTCGCTACCTGATCTATTAATATATCACTAACGGTCGCAGTAGGGTATTCTGGTTATGATTGTAATTTCATTCAATTTAATTATATAGTATTCAACTAGGATTACTAAGATCACGGCTTAAAGAATACTGATCAACTCAGATAAGATATGACCGTATGATATACTCTAGGTATACGTGTTTCGTAACCGATCGTCCCCTTAAATCTAAGGTCATAACTTACTTTTAGGACTGTTCTTAGTATCATTATTTCTTAAGTCTAAAATCATGTCTTATTTCTAAAATCATGCTTAGTGTATAATCAGCGTTTATGACTACCTTCAGTACGTATGTCCAATGTCCACTTTTAATCGGAATCGTTATTTATGTTTAAGATTGTGACTTATATTCAGGATCATCACTTATAACTGAGATCAGTGCCTATGTTCATGATCATCGCCTATCTTCAAATCATCATCTTAGGGCAAAATCGTAATTTAATTTCTAATGTCATAGCCTAAATCTATATTTCCGCCGTGAATCTAAAACCATTCTTTGAAGATCGTATTCTCAGCATGTAATACCTCTTGAACTCATTTCGAAATTAGATCCAAGTGTTCGGCGGTATCAATTGTGTTGTGTCACTACTCCTCCGCATGCCCTTGTAGAAGAATCTGAAGTTCGAGTGCGGTTGTGGCGGAGGTAGTGTCTGCTAGCTTAGCAGCTGGTGCTACTCTGCTAAGGTGTTGGTCATGATGATCCTGCCATTCTCATGTGCTTGAGGATGATCCACTGATTCTTGTGGTTCTCACCACCATTTCCTCTATTACCGGCATGCTCACGTCTTGCCGGCATTTTTTTTGAATTTAAAATGGTCGGAAATATATTTATTTAGATACATGCTAAGTTAAAGGGGTATTTCGGGAATTTATAACACTGAGAGGGTTGCGTGCAAAGGTTCAGGGGTAGCTTGGAAAATTCCGTTGTTTACGGAACTCATGCTAAAAGTTAGGGGTAGAATAGTAGTTACGTAATGAAACGATCGCTCACCCTCGTACCCCTTAACCCGGTCATAACCTAAGTCTAAGATCATCACTTATCCCTATTTTGTTGCTTAAGGGTAAAATCGTCATTTAGAAAAAAATCGTAGCTTAAGTCTAAGTGGTCTAGTTAATCCTGCGTTTCCGAGGCGGATCTGGAGCCTCGGCTCTGATACCACCTGTAGCGCCCCGCTCCCGAGCCCTAGCATCGGGAACAGTGCACCCGCCGTAGCCTACTACGAGGACTACAAAGCGTCGTTCAAACTTCTTTGCATGTCATAGCTGACGCAGAAATTTTCTGCGGAAACGATAATTAAAGGAATAAACATCTTGATTAAATTAAATCCATCAGAATAAAATCAAATACAAGGGTTGACGAAACCCGCTAAGTCAATTATGAAATACTAAAATCAAACAATAAACCTAGGTGGAGGTCTATCTGACTATCCCAAGAACAAGCTCCCGGTTAACAAGATCCCTTCTCGAGCCCAGCTCACTCTTTCCAGCTCGCGTAATATGTCTCATCCTCGATAAATATATATACTCTTAATCCTGCTCACCTGTGGAGGGGTGGTGGGGGGATGAGTGATGGGAGTCACTCGTAGGTTACCCGTCTCTCCCGAAAAGGGACTGTCACATACTGAGTCGGGTAACACATAGAGCACATAAAGCATGGAGCAGATAAATAAAGCAATGAAGCATAAACAATTAAATAATAAGGCAAATAAAGCATAAATAAGGAAATAACACATACCCGACCCGATCCGTATCCCAAAACGTAACGCTGAAACAACTTAATAACAAGACAAATAATCACAACAATAATAAATGCAATGCGCAAGTTCATGATGCATGCACTTCTATCTCCGTGTCACACGCAGTCATTTAATATCACACGCTATGCTCATTCTTTTCCATGTTATGCTATGCATGTCCCGGGTCCTATCGGATGAAGGTAACCATTATTACCAACACCCATCACACGCCTCGTCAGGCCACACGGCTCATAGGCCAAATGCAATGCTCGTGCCATGAATGCGTCACACTTGCACACTTCCGTTTGTCCTATGTTGCATGCTCCGTTCTATGTTGCGTATTACCTATATTGCGTAGTTACCCTATGTTGCGTGGGGTTCATTACTGTATTTTATCTTCTACCGTCATTTTATCTTTCTAGACTTTATTTTAGGTTTCTACACTTTATTTTATTTTTCCTAGGCTCTCAAACACTTTAAATTTTTATTTAAATATTTTTATCTTTCCCTACTATTTTTATTTCTTTTACTTTAATTTATTTAATGGGTTTCTAAATCTTCTTATTCACAAAACATTATTAATATCAATTTAATCAATTATATGCCTACGTATATACTTTTATTTATTTTGTTTTCTCTCTCTCTCTCTCTCTCTATATATATATATATATATATATATATATATATATATATATATATATATATTTTTCTCACCTTCGGTGCATAGGTTTCCTTAATAGCAAAATTATTATTTTATATTTTATTTTATTTTAATCATTTTGTTTTATCTTATCCTAATTACTAAATTTATTAAATTAAATAATAATTATAACACACAATTAACATTCTTATTAAACCCAATTCAGGCCTCAAAATTTTCGGCCCCCTTCAAATTCGCAGGCAGCCCAGCCTGCTGGAACTCTGGCCTGCTGGCCTTCGGCCCACTATCCTTTTAAAATTTTTCTTTTTCTTGCAGACTGAGCCGGACTGCTGAGATAGCAGCTGGCCCGCTGAGACCCTTTTACCTTTTTTTCTAATATATAGCGGACTGCATTTTTTTCTCCAATGGTTTTCATGTTCTTTGGGCCAGCCGGCCACCAGGCTTGATTTTTTTTTTTTTATATTATTTTCTTTATTCGTTTAAATTCTAATTTTCTTCAAAAATTCATAACTTTTTCGTTTTAACTCCGATTAACCCCAAACTAGTGGGGTTTGACTCATTATAACGCGACAAACACATGGCGCTGGACACGTCAGCGCGTGAACAGTACACGCGGCGCAGGGGCGCGCGGGGCCGCCGCGCGTGTGCTACATGCGCCGCCTCCGTGCGCGTTTTTCGACAACCCGAACCCATTTCTACCTATTTCCGTGCTATGTGATCTATATCTAAGGCCCAAACACGCAATTTCCATACCAAAACATAAAAGATTCGCGATAAACATATAAAAGGTAGACAATGATAATCAAATAATTCCCAAAACAGAATGCGAGGGAATCCAAAGCAATCCGACAGAGGGGAAGGTAACCTACCTCTTGAATACCAATTCACTTGTCCAAAGCAAAATTGGATTTGATGTGGGTGGTCAATTCTCCTTTTCCTCTTTCTCTCTTTCTCTCTCTTCTCTTCCTCTCATTTTTCCTTTCCCTTTCTCCTCTGCTTCTCTGCCTCACGCCACCCTCTATTCATTCATTTTTTTTTGTTTTGATGTTGTTGGCTGCCTTCATAAGTGTGTGTTGGGTGAGATAAATAAATTAGGAAGGGGTTTAATTGGAGTGGCGAAAATCATGGGAGTGGGGGTGCGGTTATGGAGAGATAGGGGGAATTTAGGGGAGTGATTGTGGATGATGGGAGGAATTAGTGGAAATAATGAGTAGATTAGGATAATGTTAAATTAATTAATTTTTTTTAATTTTCTTTTAAAAGACACGGTTACAACATTCTACCCCCCTTACAAAAAGTTTCGTCCTCGAAACTTGCATATTACATAGTCAACACTAAATTTAGTTCTACTTGATCATTTCACCTAGATAACGATCTAGCTAAATATCCCCGTTCGTTTCCCAACATGCTAAACACTTCACTTCTTTATCACAAGCTAAGGTCTCAAAGTCATTCCTTGTACACCAACATGGGAATTTCTGATTCATTGTCGTTTGCTTATTAAAATCATTACCTAATATATCTATGATTATCGAATCAGGTCATCAACAACCCTTGTGTATCAGTTCTTAGGTGTACAACAATCTTTAACTTAACGCCTTGTTCATAAGACTCATCTCTAGCTTTGTATGTATTTCCGGAAATCGTTTTACTCTAGTATGATTCAATTTAGTCATCGTTAGTGTCTCACAAGGTGATCTAGTCCTTATAGGTCTCAATCCTTAACTTAATTCTCTATAATTAGTATGTACATACTTCCACTTACACTATATCTTATCGCAGTCTACGATTTCAAATTCTTAAACTCGTTATATATGATTCATCCTTCTAGATGATTAACCAAACTAATATACTTGAGGTACACCAATATAGTACTTGTTACACAAAACCAAGTCCTCGAATTCAATTCTTATGTACTCACAGACTAACTCTATGTCATGCCCTTACTTCTTTGAAAATATCCTCATCCTAAGATACGAAATATGTATATGGACAATACTTTTCTTTAAATAAAAACGTGACCTACATGGTTATAATTTGAAATATAACTTTAGTTGTTTTAAAATAATATCATTCCATTTTTTTAACAAGATTCGAAATAATATACTCGCTTTTGCAAAGTGGTGTTTCAAATGACCTCTTATAAAAACGATGATATAACTTGTTCGCAAAGTATTTTGGTGAAATGGAATTAAAACAATTGAAAACGTGATAATGTAAGGTTTTATAAAACGATTTGAATACGGTACCTTTCATTTTCTAAAAGAAAATATATATTTTGAAATCTTTTTTTTTTGGCTTCACAAAAGTCAAGTAAGTTTATCGCAAGCGGATAAATAACTTCAAAAACACTTTAGTAGATAAACTGCTTGTGATATCGATAGTCGTTAATTTAGCTACTCTGGTACCATACTTTTAAACTATGTCCTAATGCTTAAAGTAGAAAAAAAAACAAACGTTAGAACAGTAATACAGGGTGTATATGATGAAGCGAGTTATATATTAAAAGTAAAAAAACGCAACATCAGCCGTAAATAAACTAATAATATAAAAAAACCCACAAAACAAATTAACTGATTCATGAAAGTTTATATATATATATATATATATATATATATATATATATATATATATATATATATATAACAAAAAAAATATGAGAGATAAATGAACAATAATGCAACCATTGTTGAATAAAATATAAGCAACAAAATGAAATAAATGAATGAACAATAGAGTGCTGCAAAAAAAAATGTGCTAGCGTAAAAATCACAATGCACACATGGCTACAAAATACAGTGACACATGATAACGTGACGCAAAATCAAATTTCGTACTTGCAAACGTTGAATACATCACAAACTAACTCAACACAACTATGCGTTCTAAAAAAAATTGTATGTACAGAAAGTACCACTATACAAAAAAAAAATAGTCAAACAAAAAAAAATTAATTAACATACAATATAGCCACTACTAAACCTACTGATTATAATGCTTATGAATCGTTACTTAGTTTCTATTAGTTCTCTATAAATCACCTCTTAGTATCTATCATACTATAATAATTCATTTCTTAATAGCTATTGTCTCAACTTAGACCTAAGTCTGCTCTGATGCTACTGGCCAAGTAGGGATATGCACTTGTTTACTTTACCTCAATGGTACCGAGTCCATTGCTGTTGTTGCAGTGAAGCAGCCCGAGTCGCTACCTGATCTATTAATATATCACTAACGGTCGCAGTAGGGTATTCTGGTTATGGTTGTAATTTCATTCAATTTAATTATATAGTATTCAACTAGGATTACTAAGATCACGGCTTAAAGAATACTGATCAACTCAGATAAGATATGACCGTATGATATACTCTAGGTATACGTGTTTCGTAACCGATCGTCCCCTTAAATCTAAGGTCATAACTTACTTTTAGGACTGTTCTTAGTATCATTATTTCTTAAGTCTAAAATCATGTCTTATTTCTAAAATCATGCTTAGTGTATAATCAGCGTTTATGACTACCTTCAGTACGTATGTCCAATGTCCACTCTTAATCGGAATCGTTATTTATGTTTAAGATTGTGACTTATATTCAGGATCATCACTTATAACTGAGATCAGTGCCTATGTTCATGATCATCGCCTATCTTCAAATCATCATCTTAGGGCAAAATCGTAATTTAATTTCTAATGTCATAGCCTAAATCTATATTTCCGCCGTGAATCTAAAACCATTCTTTGAAGATCGTATTCTCAGCATATAATACCTCTTGAACTCATTTCGAAATTAGATCCAAGTGTTCGGCGGTATCAATTGTGTTGTGTCACTACTCCTCCGCATGCCCTTGTAGAAGAATCTGAAGTTCGAGTGCGGTTGTGGCGGAGGTAGTGTCTGCTAGCTTAGCAGCTGGTGCTACTCTGCTAAGGTGTTGGTCATGATGATCCTGCCATTCTCATGTGCTTGAGGATGATCCACTGATTCTTGTGGTTCTCACCACCATTTCCTCTATTACCGGCATGCTCACGTCTTGCCGGCATTTTTTTTGAATTTAAAATGGTCGGAAATATATTTATTTAGATACATGCTAAGTTAAAGGGGTATTTCGGGAATTTATAACACTGAGAGGGTTGCGTGCAAAGGTTCAGGGGTAGCTTGGAAAATTCCGTTGTTTACGGAACTCATGCTAAAAGTTAGGGGTAGAATAGTAGTTATGTAATGAAACGATCGCTCACCCTCGTACCCCTTAACCCGGTCATAACCTAAGTCTAAGATCATCACTTATCCCTATTTTGTTGCTTAAGGGTAAAATCGTCATTTAGAAAAAAATCGTAGCTTAAGTCTAAGTGGTCTAGTTAATCCTGCGTTTCCGAGGCGGATCTGGAGCCTCGGCTCTGATACCACCTGTAGCGCCCCGCTCCCGAGCCCTAGCATCGGGAACAGTGCACCCGCCGTAGCCTACTACGAGGACTACAAAGCGTCGTTCAAACTTCTTTGAACGTCATAGCTGACGCAGAAATTTTCTGCGGAAACGATAATTAAAGGAATAAACATCTTGATTAAATTAAATCCATCAGAATAAAATCAAATACAAGGGTTGACGAAACCCGCTAAGTCAATTATGAAATACTAAAATCAAACAATAAACCTAGGTGGAGGTCTATCTGACTATCCCAAGAACAAGCTCCCGGTTAACAAGATCCCTTCTCGAGCCCAGCTCACTCTTTCCAGCTCGCGTAATATGTCTCATCCTCGATAAATATATATACTCTTAATCCTGCTCACCTGTGGAGGGGTGGTGGGGGGATGAGTGATGGGAGTCACTCGTAGGTTACCCGTCTCTCCCGAAAAGGGACTGTCACATACTGAGTCGGGTAACACATAGAGCACATAAAGCATGGAGCAGATAAATAAAGCAATGAAGCATAAACAATTAAATAATAAGGCAAATAAAGCATAAATAAGGAAATAACACATACCCGACCCGATCCGTATCCCAAAACGTAACGCTGAAACAACTTAATAACAAGACAAATAATCACAACAATAATAAATGCAATGCGCAAGTTCATGATGCATGCACTTCTATCTCCGTGTCACACGCAGTCATTTAATATCACACGCTATGCTCATTCTTTTCCATGTTATGCTATGCATGTCCCGGGTCCTATCGGATGAAGGTAACCATTATTACCAACACCCATCACACGCCTCGTCAGGCCACACGGCTCATAGGTCAAATGCAATGCTCGTGCCATGAATGCGTCACACTTGCACACTTCCGTTTGTCCTATGTTGCATGCTCCGTTCTATGTTGCGTATTACCTATATTGCGTAGTTACCCTATGTTGCGTGGGGTTCATTACTGTATTTTATCTTCTACCGTCATTTTATCTTTCTAGACTTTATTTTAGGTTTCTACACTTTATTTTATTTTTCCTAGGCTCTCAAACACTTTAAATTTTTATTTAAATATTTTTATCTTTCCCTACTATTTTTATTTCTTTTACTTTAATTTATTTAATGGGTTTCTAAATCTTCTTATTTACAAAACATTATTAATATCAATTTAATCAATTATATGCCTACGTATATACTTTTATTTATTTTGTTGTCTCTCTCTCTCTCTCTCTCTATATATATATATATATATATATATATATATATATATATATATATATATATATATATATATTTCTCACCTTCGGTGCATAGGTTTCCTTAATAGCAAAATTATTATTTTATATTTTATTTTATTTTAATCATTTTGTTTTATCTTATCCTAATTACTAAATTTATTAAATTAAATAATAATTATAACACACAATTAACATTCTTATTAAACCCAATTCAGGCCTCAAAATTTTCGGCCCCCTTCAAATTCGCAGGCAGCCCAGCCTGCTGGAACTCTGGCCTGCTGGCCTTCGGCCCACTATCCTTTTAAACTTTTTTTTTTCTTGCAGACTGAGCCGGACTGCTGAGATAGCAGCTGGCCCGCTGAGACCTTTTTACCATTTTTTCTAATATATAGCGGACTGCATTTTTTTTTCCCAATGGTTTTCATGTTCTTTGGGCCAGTCGGCCAACAGGCTTGATTTTTTTTTCTTTTTTAATATTATTTTCTTTATTCGCTTAAATTCTAATTTTCTTCAAAAATTCATAACTTTTTCGTTTTAACTCCGATTAACCCCAAACCAGTGGGGTTTGACTCATTATAACGCGACAAACACATGGCGTTGGACACGTCAGCGCGTGAACAGTACACGCCGCGCAGGGGCGTGCGGGGCCGCCGCGCGTATGCTACATGCGCCGCCTCCGTGCGCGTTTTCGACAACCTG